>JAMKCH010046879.1:0-29056 GCA_023653785.1 Ophioderma brevispina
TTTAGTTCTTAGTTCACTATTTTTAATTAAAAATATATAAAAAACTTAAATTACAATCTCGAGTCCAGACTTTAACTGTCGTATATGTGTTTATAGCCCTGAATATGCGAGTGTTGTAACCTGTATAAACAATGCATAATGACGGGTCCTGCAGTCTATTTGCACCCTTAACTTGGGCCAAATTCCAGGTCTTGATCGAGTGGGGAGGGGCGGGTGGGATTAATTCGCTAATTCATGCCTGTATTTAATTTTATGAGTTGCAGAGCTCTGTATTACATTTACAGTTACTTCCGCGTTCTACAGTAGGCGGCTATTTTACCACGCGCACCAAACACGACCAAGAAAAAGCACAGGAAATGCGGCATATTTCACATTAACTTTACTTCTCAATCAGTTTAGTAGCCTAATAAATACGAATTATATACAACTCAATAAATCATAGATGAAAAGAGGTTTTTCACTGAATTTTGAGGAAGAATTCGTGGACTCTGGCAGTCGACAACGATTAACCCGGTTACAAGGCAAGCAGGAAGTTCGTCAAACGTATACAACTGAACTATGACAAAATAGTTGGTTCGAAGAATGTATTATTACTGTCACTGGCTCAGTGAAGCATGTGAAATTTATCAAAAGTAACTATTACAGGCGAAATTATTCAAAAGTTAAAAACTATTAATTGTTATACCATAGTGTTGAGTATCGGATTTATATTAAGTTATCGGTTTCGTTCGTGTTATTTGAGTGGCTATTGGTAACACGAACAACCATGTCTAACCGTAGATGAAACTTAACTAGCAAGCAGGAAGTGCAGAACGTGAACTTCACGAAGGAGGCTTTAGAATAGAATTGGTTATTATTGGCTAAGTGCCTGCGTAAAATTGTATGCGTATGTTTGATGACGTCAGCTGTTTACGAACAGTCGACGGCAGATCCGTCGGAACAAATTTTTCAATGGGAAAAAAATTGCGCCGCGAAGATGATGTTAAAAGAGATAGGGCTTATCCGTATGGATTCTGGTTCCGAAGAATATTAACCACACTATAATGAGCAGGCGTGTTTACTAGTCTTATATAGGTTTGTAACTACACTGTGACACCGGATATAAGGGAAAATATGATATTACTATAAAATTAGGAAATTCTCCATCATCGATTTTCCAACAATTACCTTAACGGTAAAATTCTTACATAGTGCTGCATTCGATATAAGGCGAGGATGCATTTTCATCTCCAACTTACTGTCCCGTTGCAGTCCGAGTACGCCTAAACCAATTATTTTTTATTAAAGTTTTGCATTTTAATTGGTTAAAGTTTCCGTTCCAAAAGTAAGTTGTTTAGGATGATCAGTGATGAGAAACTGACCTCTACACCATGGATAGCGGGTCTGCGTCTCCGAACCAGGGGGTATAGGGGCCCATGACCCCCCAGGGATATCACGCTAGGTGGAGCCGCTGGCCGGCCAGCGATTTAGTGTCCAATGTGTTTAGTTCGATGACGTCATTGCTGTATCCGGGGACTAGTGCATTTTTCTCACTCAGTGCATGGGGGACTTTAGGGCTGTATGGAAAAAAAGTACTGTTTGATGGAAAAAAGGGGCCGAGGATGGAACTTTGGGAAACACCTGCATTGATAAATTTCCTGATGGAAGATTTGCCATTCAGGCGCACCCTAAAGGAGTGCTTACCGCAAAGCCAAGGGCGACAGAGGGTTTTTAGAGTCGGAGAAGTTGGGTCCCATCTCTATGAAAATGTTTGCTGATATCCAGGCCCACACCTTCAGTGGTATTGCCGAGACGTTGAGATGAGGAGGGACTCAGGGCCTTTTTTTTCCATCATTTATCGATGACATCACCCAGGGCCTCAAACACTTCAACAGAGCAGGTAATTATGTTAGGGTTCACATTTGGGTCAAAACACAGACGGACAGGCGCACACACTACCAAAGCATTCACTATGTGCCCTTTTGCAGACAACACAAAAATTAGACTACAAAGAATCGTTGAAGTGTTCTTTACTTTCAAGGTTCTACAAAGCCCGGGACACTGACATTGGGAAGGTGGCACGGGTATGTGCAGCTCTTAAGACCCCATTCGTGTCTCTCCAGCGGTTCCTAAGATTTCCAGTTGAAGCAAATTCAGTCTCACGTCCCCTTTTGGAAAACTTTTACCTCCGAATGCAAATTTTAGCCCAAATTTCAGCTCTAACCCTGAAATTCTGCAAATTTCAGTTTCCAGCCTACTTTCGAAAGACAAAATCAGTCGCAATAACCGTGTTTAGAAATCAGGGCCACACATCCCTATTGTGTCACCACTACTTAAAATTGCTCTAAAAATAAAAGGGACGATTTGCATAAGCTCAAACAGCTGTGACCACAGCGTGATTGTTTAAGCATTGGTTAAAGTGTTATATGGCCTCCATTTTCTCTGATGAATAAATATTATTTTCTCATTTTTATTTGAGAAGAGATTTCTCATCGGGAAAAGTATTTTGTTTACTACATAAAAGAGAGAAAGGGGAATACGCCGTTTGTTTTGATAGCTGCACCTGTTATGATTGCACAATAGGGCGAAGTGGGGAATTCCCCAAAGGATGCTAAACTTAGAAGATTGTTTAGGCTTTAAAGATCAAAACATTGCCAAGATCTGGGAATTCCCCCATAAAGATTATATATATGAAGTGATGTAATTCGGGTGATGAATTACGATTGGTCAGTAGGTAAGGTTATGTTTATGTATGAGAATTATGTAATGATTATTGTTACGGAAAGGGGAATCTATTTGTGAGTAGTTAATACTATCACTGGAAGGGCTCCGGCAAGCATCCACTACTAACAAGTAGCTAGAAGATAGCCTTTGGACTCTGCATTAAGGAGCAGACATCAAGTTCCTAGTGCCAGGATATTTAATCCACGTGAGCAGAGTTGCTGTATTATTCTACTTGTTCGTCTTTGAAGCCAAAAGTGCGGGGATCAAAATAAGCTTCCAAATTTGGACAAGATAGAAATCGTGTGTATGTATATGGTGGACTGATATACTGTGGATTATTATCGTCGCCCCAAGGGAATTATTTAAACCTTGTCGTCTTGAATTGCGGACGAAAAAGTTACCTTCAGGACTAAGAAGATTCAAATGGAATATTACCTGAGTGATTTTATAATTCTGACGTTGCATGCTGTCATTTTGATGTCTTCGCTGTGAGGAACATCTATATCGTTGAACTGCAACACTTCTTATGGAGATTAATGGACATTACTGTGTGTTTTACCAATTAAGTATAATTGTATCTTACAATATGAGTGTAAGTTTTGATGTAAAGTTGGTGTAGACATTACCAATTCTGAACCAATTCTACCCAATCATAAAAATCTGTTATATAAACTTCAGATCACTGTGCACAAGGCTCATTTATTTGTGGTTGAAAGGTATTTTGACCTTAGGCTGTTACACACGAGACGTCATAACAAACGTAACAAACTGGTCATAAAATAGTAGCAGTTCAGTTACATTATACCCTTCACCCCTACTCTATATCTTGTGCGGTATTTCACTAAGTGCAAAAACCCCCATAGGTACGAAGGATTAATGTAATTGATATGCCACAGGCTTGCTGAAAAGTAGTAGAAGATGGATTTGAGAGTGTCAAGTTGACAAGCGATTCAAATCATGAAGTTTGACGACCTACTGCTTCAAGACTTGCAATGATTTGAAAAGTGAAAGACATTTTCAGCTAGGAAAGTGATGGACCTTTTGGACTTTACTGAAGATTTAGCCCGGGGGGCCACTTGTATTCAAAGGTGGATATGATGCGTGAACAAGAAAACGCGTAAAAAGGGTGTCTTTTTTCCAACAGGCGATGTACGCGCGTACATCGTTTAGGGTGTCAAAAACAGCATTTTTTTTTTTTTTTTTTTTACAAAGAATCGTTGAAGTGTTCTTTACTTTCAAGGTTCTACAAAGCCCGGGACACTGACATTGGGAAGTGGCACGGGTATGTGCAGCTCTTAAGACCCCCATTTCGTGTCTCTCCAGCGGTTCCTAAGATTTCAGTTGAAGGCTAATTTAGTTCTCAAGGTCCCCTTTTGGGAACCTTTTACCTCAGAAGCCAAATTTTAGAGGCCCCATTGTCGTCGTCTGATCAACTGCAAATTTTCAAAATTTCAGTTTCCAAGCCCTTACTTTAGAGACAAAATCCGTTTCGCAAGACCCGTGGTTTAGAAATCAAGGGCCACACAGCCCTATTGTGTCACCACTACTTAAAATTTCTCTAAAAATAAAAGGGAACGATTTGCATAAGCTCAAACAGCTGTGGCCGACAGGTGATTTGTTTTAAGCTGGGTAAAGTGTTTATGGCCTGCCATTTTTCTGATTTCAAAATATTATTTTCCCTCCTTTTATTGAGAAGAGATTTCTCATTCCTTCACGGGAAAAGTATTTTGTTTACTATAAAAGAGGAAAGTGGGAATCCCCCTAGTTTGTTTGCTAAGTGCCACCTGTTTAGATTTCACAATAGGGAAGTGGGAATTCCCCAAGATGCTAAACTTAGTAACTTAGAAGCTTGTTTATGCTTTTAAAAAGACAAAACATTGCAAGATCTGGAAGTCCCCCATAAAGTTTTATTATGAATGAGTATTTCGTGATTAATTCCGTTGTCAGCTAGTGTAAGGTTATGTTTATGTATGAAAATGAGTTAATAAATGATTGTTAGAAATTGGATCTGTCTGTGAGTATTTTAAATACGAATCACGGAAGACTCTACATAGCCAGCATCCACTACTACACTTAGCTAAAGATAGTTTTTACTCCTGCTTAAGAGTCAGACACAAGTAGCTAGTGCAGGATATTTAATTCCACGTGAGCAAGTTGCTGTAATATTCTACTGGTGCGCCTTCTTTGATGCCAAAAGTGCTGGAATCAAATACGATTCTCAAATGTGGGGGGGGGGGGTTTTTGGGAAAGATAGAAATCGTGGTGATTATCTTGGGACTGATATTACTGTTGGATTTATTATCGTCGAGGGACTTAATTTAACCTTGACGTATTGAACTGCTGGACAAAAGTTACCTTCAGAGGACTAAGAAAGATTCCAATAGGAATATTACCTGAGGTTTTATATTCTGACTTGCATGCTGTCATTTATAGTCTTCGCTGTGAGGACATATCATCGTTGAACTGCAACACTCTTGTGGAGATTAATGACATTCTGTTTACCATTAAGTATAACATGTAATATTAATATTAGTTGTAATTTTATGTAAAGTTTGTTTTAGACATAAACCAAATTCTTGAAACCAATTATCAAATCATTAAAATCGTTATATAAATTTCAGATCACTTGTGCACAAGGCTCATTTATTGTGTTTGAAAGGTATTTCTGACCTTAGGCGTACACAACGTCATAACAAAAGTACAAACTGGTCATAAAATCTACACAGTTCAGTTTTACCATTAATACCCTCAACACCTACTTCTGTATCATTTTGCTTTATTTCACTAATGCAAAAACCCACATATGTACGAAGGATATAATGTGTAATTATGCCAACAGCTTTGCTAGAAAAAGATTATGAATGATGGATTGAGAGTGGTCAAGTTTTTGACAACCGATTCAAATCATGCAAGTTTGCAACCTAAAAAAACTGTCTTCAAGACTGCAATGATTTGAAAAGTGAAGACATTTTCAGCTACAGAAAGTGATGGACGTTTTTTACTTACTGAGATGTAGTTTATAACTCTTTCATCCAAATCTGGCTTGTTAGCTATTTGGTTAGAGTGCTGTTGCTATGGCGGTTGTAGATTCGAACCTGTAAAGTGCACATGGTTTTTTTTTCACCAACACCTTTGTATGCTGGCCAGCTCCATGGAAAGTAAAAAATTTAATTGATTAAAGAAGTTATTCAGGAACTCTGTACAGCATTACAGTGGTGTCAATAAAAATGCGAGTGGGAAACATAAAACCATATGTTCGTCCTATGTGAACACCCTTTTCAAAGTACATTTCCTATCTTCATATTGCTGTTTATCCCCATCTCATGGGACAATCATGTTGCAGGATTGAGTACACTGAAGAAGGGTTA
Source organism: Ophioderma brevispina (assembly GCA_023653785.1). Classification (NCBI taxonomy): domain Eukaryota; kingdom Metazoa; phylum Echinodermata; class Ophiuroidea; order Amphilepidida; family Ophiodermatidae; genus Ophioderma; species Ophioderma brevispina. Next base: position 6,072 of record JAMKCH010046879.1, read on the forward strand.
TGAACACGCTGGTTTGATTTGTGAAATCAACAGATACCAATGAAAGGTTGAATTCAGTACAGCGGAGAGTTGTGTTCACAGAGGAAGGTATGACAGGATGGGGTTTGTAATAAGTACTTTTAAATATGAAAAAAGCAGTGAATTTGTTTGAACTGTAATTTCAAAAAAAATAATCTATAAAGTGGGAAGATAACTTTTCAAACAATGGACATGAACTTCTCATAGATTTTTCCAGTTACAAGGGTTTTAACTGATCGTCTGATTGCTTTGTGTCTTTTGAACTCAGGTGCAAAATGCCATGTCCAAAACTTGATTTCAGTGTTGGCATCAGATTTAAATGGGCGATAAAGGTTGATATGATGTCATCATTTAGTCTGATAACAATCTTTGAAATAAAAACGAAGAGCATCCAAGGATGCTGTGGCTACTGGTCCAGAGGTGTGGTGTTGAGTTGTGCAATGAAGTGAAACCACTTATAGAACTGTACAAGCAACAACCACTTATAGGTACCAGCAACAAGTGGCATGCTAAGTGATAATTCCCATATGCTAAGTCCCTTAACTGGGCTTTCCATGTCAACACTCGAGATGCACCGCACATGTCATGGAGTTTTTTTCTTTTTTGTGTGATGATGAGATATTGGATGAGAAATGAAAATCCTATCCTAAAAATTTTGAGCTTCAAACCGCCTTGCGTTTTACCCCGGCAATAGCATCAGAAATTAGGGGGGTCACATCAAACATGCTGTGTGATGCAAAAGACTAAGTTTGAAGGGCCATAAACCTGTAATGGAACCCTTCCCAACTCTTGTAAATCCCTATCTGGGAAATCTTTTGGTGCTAAATTCAAATTTCTTGCATCAAAATGTATAGCTAGCTCGCATATTACTTTTAAAAGTTATTTTGGGTTAGAAATGCAAGATCTTTCATGTGGGAACAAGTTTGGGGGTCAGAACTCAGGTCACTATTTTTAATGTCCGTTTTCTTGTTAACCAAAGTCACACTGCAGGCCTTCCTACCAGTACAATAATAAGTACATTAGTTTTAGTAATAAGCGAGTTAGAGCCCTATGTGAAAAATCCTAATTTTGGCAATTGACAGGTATTGGCCACTCCTGAACATCAATGGTTGACATATGATTCACCCCTTCTACGTCAGGCTATGTTGATGATACATCATCAAAGAACTTTTCTTGAAAGAATCAGCTGTTAGCTTTCTTGGTGTCTCGATGTTCCTTCATTGTTTCTGCACAAGGATTTTTGTTTCTGATATCCCCTAGAAGGTAATATGTGATATACGCTGTGGCATGTACAATGACGTCTGGTCATGTGTATCCTTTGTGTGGTATTTTTGTTGGAAAAAATAAAGACAAGCTAGTTCTTTTCATGGAAATTGTTTATGATATATCTTCAACATATCCTGAAGCAGAGTGGCGGTGTCGAATGTCAACATTAGTTTTCATGGGGGGGGTCAAAATGTGTCAAAAAAGTACAATTACCGCATTTTTCAGGGCTGAACCTCACTATTACTTTCTATGTGTTCATAAATTGTATTGGTTAATTTGGTTTAAATTCTACTATGTACCTCTGGATTGACCAAAATGATGGACCATCAAAATTGTTCTTACTTTTGGAGTTATTACCCCAATTTGCCACAAATGAACAAAGGTGCATATTTAGGCATCATTAACTCTAAAAGTAAACACGCTATGAACTACCTGATTCCATATTTGCATTCTACACCAAATATTACGCATAGATAGTGATTTTCAAGTTTTGGAGGGCTATTAACTAATCTGTGACCCTCTCACATAGTCGTTCACATTGGGCGGCACTTTTGATGGTGAACCCCGGTATTTCCATTGCTCTAGCGGGAACCGAATTGCTAGGACGCTCAAATTTCACAGATTTTCATATTCATCAATGTCTCCCCCACCCTTAAGGCGTGTCAACCCGGTGCTTTGTTTTTACACGAATGTCTGATTTTTGCACATTTTAAACAAATCAAACTGTGTTCTTCTAGTTACCAACAAAGTTATCCACTGGCAGACAATCCTGAGCTGTATTTTTTGCCGATTAAACAGTATTTGACCATTTAAAGTCACACAAACTGCTTGGTCTAAACGGCGGGAATTTCAGCACATTTCACGCCGTCATGCCTCAAGGCGCACATCTCGTCGCGCGGTGAAATTTTGCTGCGTATGAAGCGTGCGCCTTTTTAATATATACTTTCGCGCGAACGCATCTTGGAAAAACGGAAAATAATATTTTGAAAATGTAAACAAAGCGCTATTTAGACCAGATGAAATTTCAATTTCTTTCTTCTACTTTCTCTGGAGTTAAGAGAGACAATTTTTGATTCAAGATCATAAAGATGTAGTTTCATCACTTGCCCACCATACTAAATTTTGTTGTTCAAAGAGTAAGTTAGTTGAGAAGAAGACAGTCCCTTTGAAATGGCGTGAAAAATCACTCTCAATTTCGAGTTATTTTAAAATAACAAAATTTTCCTTTTTTCTCAAGTTTCCATTTTCGCGAAAATTTGGCAAATTTTCAGACAAGATAATCCAAAAATACGAAGTAAAAGGGGAGGCTTTTAAACTTTCCTACGATAGCAATCGGTCTTCTCTAGGGACGGTTTTCTCAACATTTTTCATTGTTTTCGATTTCTAACTAAAGAATATTCCAATATAGACTCAAATTTTGGAAAGAAAAGTAAAATCACACTTTTTTGACATTTGTTCCTTATATTTAACCCACACATAAGCTATATTTTTAAAAATGAAAAACCGTCCCTAGACAAATTTGTCTTGTTTCTAAAATAACATAAGAACTCATGAAATTGTCCAAATTGTTTTGTTTTATGCTGTCCTGAAAATTGTTGGCACACTCACAAAATCGTGTTTTTTTAGTATTTTCTAAAATACGGAAAGTTTTGCATTAATCTGATGCCAGCATCGGTTCTCGTCCCCAATTTTCCTTCTTTTCTAGAAATGTGACTTTTACATACTCAAATACTTGCAAGTACAACCAAAATAGATACTCGTACACTCATGTTTCACCCTGCCTCTTACAGCAAAAAAAAATCCAGAACGTTGCTGCGGTGTCACATTCAATACTTATAAATTTTGTCTGTACAGGATCTCCTGCAACTTTTGGTCTTGTTTTTTCAATTTTGGTTTTCTTGCTTTTCTTAATAAAACCTGTAAACCGGGAGGGGGGTGGTGATTCCAGGCCCAAAAAATGGGGTCCCTCTGCAACTAGGACAGGGGGTGATTCCAGGCCCAAAAAATGGGGGTCCTCCGAAACTCTCGTTATTTCCAAAAATTTCAGAAATAAGCTGCGATCTCCCTCAATTCCAGCTACTTTTAGGAGTTTTGAAGAAAATTTGGTAGAATATGGCTTTGGACATGCAAGTTGGTCCCCTCTGGAAATGAAATTGGGTTTAAAAATGGGGTTCACTGGAACTAAAATACCGCAAGTAAACTTGCCGTCCCCCTGGCAAGATGGCATTATCACACAAGGTGGTTTAGTTGGCAACAGCTGTCAGTTGCAGGGCCTCACAATTAAATAAATTGTTCTCATGGAATAATAATCTCGAAATGTAATCATTTCTTTCTGAAAAATTAAACGCCTAAAACCAAAGGGGAAATGACCGCAGATGACTTTGACCTTGAGATGTGACCTTTGACCTCAACAACATATGAAGGACCCTTATTGCACCTCGCGGGCCCAAGTTAGTTTTAAATTCTGGCCTTTCAACTTTCAAAGATGAACCAGAAAAACAAAAACTAACCAACCTGGAACATGACCTTAGTTGAACCTTTGACCTTGGTCATTACCTCTTGACACTCATCCACATATGAGGAACCCGATTGCACCTTCCCCCCCAAGTCTGGTTAAAATCGGACTTAAACGTTTCGAAGGAGATGCAAAAACGAAAACCAACCAAACGGGACTGGAACCTGACCTCGGATGACCTTTGACCTTTGTCCATGACCTTTGACATCATCACATATGAAGGAGAAACCCCTATTGCAAAACCTTCACTCCAATCTGATATGAATTGGATGATTTGAGTAGATACAAGAATTTATCGGTAAAGCTATGAGTTTTGAAAATCATGTGCGAGTCACGGAGCGACGAGCGCAATTTTTCAAAACCCATAGCGAGACCGATAAATTCTTGTTCCTGTATAAAAATCTCCAATATTACATTATTTTTTTCAGAATCCTACCTTAGAACCTGGCTTCAGTTTAGAATAACTGATCCTATAACATTAGTGAAAAGTATACACACCACCTGGTAACATCAAATTTTTTAAAAGTGAACCCCAGGAAACTAGGAAAACCAAGAATGGAGCAGTAGCACCAGGAACACAAAAGAAATGGAACCAGAGACACCAAGAACCACCACAAAATTCCAAACAGTATACCAGCAAACCCAAAATACTGACACCCCCAAAAAATGGAACATCCCTAGACTACTTCCAGCCCATCGGAAGCCTCCATCCCAGAAAAACTCATGTCCCTGGTATTATTAAAACTCATGTCATGGCCTCAAAAACTCATGTCACATGTCTCAGGTACATGGTTTTATAGTACATTAAGCTGTGTACAAGGTATAGGAGGAAGATTCTGAAAACGTTAATAATGGTTTAAATCGGACTTAAACTTTCAAAGGAGACACAAAAAACGAAAACCTACCACACTGGAACACAGATACACATACAGTACACATACAGACATGCGCACCCTCGCAATCATCCCCCTCTGCTTGTTCAAGTCCGGGGATAAAAAATAGCCTAAAAATTAGGGTCTTATAGCCGGCACATAACCATACTTCTCCCAATGTGAGACCACCCCCCTCCCAACCTGTACATGTAATTGCTTGCTGTCATGCCCACATTTTGAAACATTTTAATTTTTTATGTACCACATTTGTTTTTGGTTACCATTAACATTTAATTTCCAATTCACACACGCACACATGCAACACCACACACAATTCACACATACACAACAGTTTCATAAAATGATGAAGTGGCACTTCAAAGGAAGAAATCATTTTTTAGTTGTCATACAAGGAAACTTTAAGAGGTACAGCCCATGTGTGACAAATCATAGAAAATCATAAGTCTTTGTCAAAGACTCGGTTTATTATGTCCTTCAGCAAAGAGAACAAACCGCGAGCGAAGCGAGGCGCACGAGCGTCGTCCCATCGCGAGAATCGCGCGAAACCAAGTCTTTGTAATTATGCCGGGTTTGGTCTGGCCAGGCAGTCACCTACCCTGTCAATTTGTGTCTTTCACTCATAATATAATCAAGATTTATTACCACTACCCTCCACATGGGCCATGCAATCAAAAATTTTAGGAGCAATTAAAGTCTGATATGGCTGAGAAGCAGAGCACACATGTTGTGTAATTGCACTTGCTTTCCCCCCCTGTACAGTTCAACCAAGGCCCCCCTATTGAAGCGGATGACTGTATTCTTCCTGGCCAGATCAGAACAACAAACATCAACCTACTTGGATATATACAATACCATACATTGGTCCAATGTGTTTTTCAAAGAACCCTTTCTCTAATAGTGTAGTTGATGACAAAAATGCCTTTACCGATACGGCCCAAAATGTTTATGTCGATCGCGTGGATATTACAAACCATCTCTGATTAGAATCATCTAGAGAAATTAAGGCTTAAATCCACTATTTTTAACTATCTATCTCCCACCAGCATGTTAAGGTGGAGTAGTAAATCAGTTTCCCGGGCGGTGACACACCCTACCAAATCATATGCCCTGCAAGGCCATCTATGCCAACACAAACATCCAGGCCAACAGATAATCCCTGTGGGTCTATCACTTACCCTTGACAGTTACTAACCTTTATGTCCAAAAAATGGTTCACTGTTTTCTGGGTAGAGACCCTACTAACCATGCATGCCAAGGGTCGCCAGACAACTACAGTGAACCAAGAGTATTGACTATAATTGATTTTAGTCTTACAATAAAGTGTGTGTACAAGTGTTACAAGTGTAACACTTCTTGCGTTTCTTGATAGTTATGCCCTGTTGCTTGCATGTTAATGTATTCAATGGGGTGAGTGTTTTAGGCCCTATAGACCTTTTGCTCGGCTCCTCCATATCACTGTTTTGTTTTCATTGTGTAGTAATTGTAAAAAGTTTGATGAGCATATTGATCTATCCCCCAGCACTCTGTTATAGTCTTACTTCGTAAGCCAAAAATATGGCTTACCATCTTTGTGTTTTGGAAAAAGCTTTCAAAACGTACATTTTTTGCTCAAAATTTTTAATGTATTTACCCACGCAACTCTTGGGAAAATGTGATTTACCATATAGTCTAGTTTTGACATATGTCAGATATTTCAGATCCCGTGGGATTTTCGGCCAAAATTGATTTTATGGCTAACTTTGTCAATTTTGGGGTTCCGGATTTCAAAAAAGTTTAGGTGCCATTTTTTTCAACCACGCCTTTAGTCGTCATTTTGAATTTCAAATGTCCCGCCATTTTCATATATTTTGTCCTATATCTCAGGCTATGAGCAACTTCGAGGGGTAAAAATGGTGGCATAACCCATGGTTTTTGATGAACCAGGATTCCATTGAAAAATTGGTCTTACTTGTAACTGATTGGTTGCCGCCATCTTGATTTCAAAATGGCCCATTTTCACTATTTATTCCTGTATCTTCTCGGCTTATGAGCCACTTAGAATCAAAAAAATGGTGGCAATACGCATCGTTTGTGATACCAGACAGATTCCACTAAGAGCATTGCCTTGCTTATCACTATTTGGGTTGGCCGCCATCTTCTTGAATTTCAAAATGGTCGCCTTTTTCAGTTACAGGGTGATGACAATTATTCCCAAATCTTGCTTGTGATAAGTAGAAAAGTGAAGTGGTGCAATAACCATGTTTGTGTGATACCCAATGGAGTCTGTTAAAACATTTCCTTATTTGTACCTATTTGGTTTAGTCGCCATCTTGAATTGCAAAATTGCCGCCATTTTCACTTATACGTAGTCCAAAGGGAAACTGCCATATCTATAATCCGTATCGTCGATTTATAACAGACTCAGTGCGACTTCAACTGCGCTTTTGTAAATTTACGGGCGGGATAATTAAGACATATGGCCTTGCATAAACTGCATGGCCTGCTCTAGATGGAGCTGTTTCATTTTTTAGTTAAATCTGATATGTGTAACAATTAGAGTGGCTAAATGTGATGAATACTTCCAGTCAATACTTATTTTTAATGCCCTTTATTTAGCTTGGTTTAATCAGACTTCACTAATTAATTTATGAGTAAATACGACACGAAGCTGTAAGGGTGGAGCACGGGACACGAGATGGTAAGATTATGGGAGCACTACCAGTCTTCGATTTACCTTTCTGCGTACTGAAAACCCTTTTTCTGAGTAGGCCTACTGCTAATCCTTCGATCTACTTTTCCGCTTACTGCAAGCCAGAAGTGATCAGATTAAATTTCTCCGGACTAGCATCAGTGACCATCATGGAAACCAGAATTGTTAAGGAGCCCTCCACTGATTATCTGTCCCTCTATAGGCCTACATGCTTTGCCTTGCTCAGGGGATATCCACTTTTGTTGTAGGTCCTCATCACAAACTGTCATAACACTTGATCTTGACTTGCAAGAGAGAGCAATGAAACTGCAATCTTCAACAGGAATACCAACTGGTTTTTAGAGTTGGTGAGGTTCATGATTGTTTTGTCCCTTCATGCTATGCAAGTATCTTGAATCCATAAGCACTGAAAGCTGGTCTTATTTACTAACACTGCCATCGACAAGCCCTTCAAATCTTTACTGGAAATGCGTTTAAGCAAGCGCGGTGTAGAAGAATACCCAATGTAACCAATATCATGGTCTGCTATGACCATCCTCTTTGAATCAACTTTGCAGCTAGAAAACTTTGTATAACCATAATCCCTGAAATGTACGAACTCCACAATAGGCTTCATATTAGAAAAGAAGATAGGTGGGTGGCTTGAAGAGTAAATTACTCTTCAGAGACCAGATCTGAATCTGAGCTGCACGTGGTCAAGCCCTACCGCAGCATGCAAAAGAATTCTCCTGAGTTATATGAAACAGGTAGAGAGTCTGCTTTGATTCCAGCAAGTAGATAGGGAGAGTGGGAGCTTGGTCTCGGTCCCTTGGGAGCAAGTAAATACTACTTTGCTGCTGATCTCTACAAATATATTCGACTTGTACCAATTTGTCTTGCCCAAATACGATGTTTAAGTGCACTGACTTGGGAAGCTCTAAAATCTGGTGATTTCATGGTGACTAATTCAGGCATTCCATTCACAAATCTTTTCGTCGGACCAAATATTTGGAAGCACTTATCTAGTTTTCTGTTATCCGCAGACCTCTTCTCCAGTGGCCTTCTTCTAATCCCAAATGACAAGTACTTTTGTCCATGTCATTGATGAGTCCTACAGGGAACCACCAGTGACCCTCAGGTAGACGTAACACTGCACACCGCCTGATACTCAGCGGGTTTGGAATCCAATACAATTTGTGCATTATAGACGCCATGGCAGTTGTTCGAGTTATAAAAAAGGTCCAAAATGGTACACGATTCTTATTTTGCCAGCACCTTTATTCGAAGCATCCGTAAGATTGTTTCCGGGTATGATGAAGGATGATATCTTCCGACAGCTACATATTGATAACTCACTGAAAGCCCAGACACATGGCAAAAGGTCTACTGGCAGTGATAGATACGGTCAAGTTTGACATCAGCATTAGTACCACTGAAAACCCTGCTTTCTGATTTGAAACAAAGTATCAACTGACAGATTACGTGGGGAAAGCTCCTACTCCATGAATATGAAGATGCACAAGAGCTTAGTTGGCAGCCTCCACGTATTCCAACAAACCAGGCATGTATGGCTCAATAATTGGTGAGCACTCACTTGAGGCAGACACCTTGATCCGCAATGCATGTGCTTGAATGCGTCCCCAGACTGACGAAACATCAAGGGATAGAAAGTATAGTTGCCAGACACGGAATGTCATTCATTTTCATGATTTGTGTTCAACCACAGCCTTCCGGCGAGCTTACATTCACTTACACCGTAAAGGAAAAGCGAAGCGCACAGTTGACATACGTGCAAGGTATCACAGTTGGAAAGCGAAAAAAGATAGGTCTACTAGGTCTGCACGCTTTTAGAGGTACTGATTGGGGAGGAAAATTTGCTGGCATAATCTAAGAGAGGTGGATAAAGCCCCCCTAATCAAAGCTTGTGACACCATGGGTGTATTCCAGAAATTTTCCCGTGAGGATAGTTTCGACCTAGACAAGCATGTTAATGTTCTTGAAACTTTTTGTGCTATGTTATTTCAAGAACCGCAATGCAGCCACATTTGCCAAGACAGCGCGCCTGTAAATGCAGTGACTTGGCACACAATTGCTTACCACGCACAAGTCCAGAAGTCTATCCTGACTCATCATCCTCATCTGTCGTTCCCGTAGACGGAACGTCGAAAGCAGCTGAGACAAAAATTTGTACAGGTTGCTGGATTTCACTTGCCTGCATTCCAATATCTTTTCGAGCATGACATTCAGATAACTAAGTTTTGCCTGCCACGCTAAGGGTTCTTCCTCCAGGGGGTGTCCAGAAAATCAGGTAAGATAGTTGGTCCATTTGTCCGCATGCAGTTGACCTGCAAACTGGAGACGTCTCTCTTTTTAATGGTATACCTCATTGTGATCTCTCCAGCTGATGTTATGTACTCTTCTAAGAAGTTGTATATAACAGCCATTGATGCTGTTCTCAAACTTTAGGGTAATTGACCCAAGTCTCAGCTCCATAGATGAGTTACTCCTACACATTCCTGAAGAACTTAATTTCTATCCTGACTAGGTACGGGGTAACCCATGTAGTCATGTAAGCATCTAATGGAATTTCAATAGCCTTATTTGTTTTCCTTGTAATGGATGCAAAAAAAAATCTCTTCGCATTTTAGGAGTCAAGTTGGCATGATAAAAAGGTTATACATGAAGTATTTACTTCTTTGCTTCACGAAAATAATCTTGATAATGCCTCACCTCAAATAAAGTTTCCGAAAAAACGCAGTATGGTGAAAATAAATCGTCATATTCTTAAAAGACCCTCCAGGTATTTTCAAGGATAGTGTTAAAATATAGCATCTGTAATTTATATACTGATAATTTGGTTACAATTTCATTGACCATGTACCTTTACATTATAATGAAAACATGCAATTGTCTAGATGGCGGCATTTTGAAACTTCCATTGTGGCTGAGTTTGAAATAATATGCATGCAGTGATTTGGTAATTATCATCATAGTAAATGCCAATGCTACCATTTTTTAAGACTGCTTTACTTACTGGTATGCTAGATTTTAAACAAGTGTATTAATATGTTGCCATTTTGAAATCCAGATGGCGGCAAAGCTAAATTAGATACAAGTAAACCAGTGCTGTTAATGGAAACACTAGTAATCACAAACATGGGTCTTGCCACCAATTTTATACTCTTCCCCGTTGCTCACACGATCCATATATAGGACATAACATAAATTTACAATGGCGGCCATTTTGAAATTCAAGATGGCAGCCAACCAAATAACTTACAAGTAAAACGATGCTTTCAATGGAATCCCTGGTTTCACAAACATCAGGTCGTGTCACCAATTTTACTTCCTCTAAAGTTGCTCCTAAGCCGAGATATAGGACACAAGTATGAAAAATGTGGTCACTTTGAAATCCAAAATGGCGACTGAAGGCGTGGTTGAAAAAATGGCACCTAAGATTTTTTGAAATCAGCACCCCAAAATTGACAAAGTAAGCTAATAAAAAATCAATTTTGGGGCACAAAAAATCCCACGGGAAACAATAACAGAACTTACTAATACTAAGTCCCCAAGTGCCCCAAAAAAATAAAGCCTCAAAGGGGCAGAACGTTTTCCTGATTTTCACATACGTTTAGGTCTAAGTTGCATACTTGAAATACAGAAATAACAAAAATGGTGTCACCGTATTAGTTTTCCTGACAAATCGTCGAAAAGACCATTTTCGAGAGGGAACTGTCCTCGTCTTCACTAGAAACGATGCGTCTCGCGTTATTTTACGCGCGCCTATATGTCACGCAGCCAAACAACAACTGGGTGCGTGAAGGGTGAGACGCGTAATTATCAAGCTCGTTCTTAGACAAGTGCCATAGCACATCAGAGTTCTACACCACTTTAACGAACGCTTACAAATTCGCGTAAAAGCAGAGGTGGAAAATCACTCATGAATTTTTGACAACGCATTAAATCCCAAACGAATGCACGCTTGTTCATGCGCCGAGTTTATTAAAATCGGCTTGCGCGTACTCCTTAGAAACCAATTCATAATGCCAACAACACTTTCAATTCATACAAGTCTTGTTTATCTGATATATCAGAAACGACCTCCTCCATGATGCTTTTAAACATTATAATCCCATATAGTCAATTTAAGTGACATTTAATAGTTGTTTAATAAGTTTGGTAACCAACTGGTTTTGAGTTATGTCATTGAATCGGGGGGACCAATACACTTCAGAGGGCTTCCGCAAAATTTCTCACTATGAACCACAAATCCAATTTAACCCTTCTCTTCCATATATGCGAGATATATGAATACAAGTGAGGATTTATTGGAGCAAGATAATTGAAACCGGATGCCCTTCCGACCCGTCAAAGCCAATTGTTTTGGCGGTGGGCCTAGCATTTGGGAAACCACGCCCACCATGCAATGCACATGTGCTGGAACTGGCCGCCATACTCTCCAGAGCGGACGCCCTTGTAGGTAGATCTTCTTTTTTACATTCTACCAGAGTAACCAGCTACCCTCCTCAATCAGAATCCGATGGGGGGGGGTGACGGTTTAAGCCGCCGACCACTCGGCCCTGGGAGGTAGTACTGGTTAGATTTTACCAGATACCAGTAGCATTAATATCATGCTAAAGAGTAACTTAATTTATAATTATTGGCTCCATGTGCTTTTTGTGTATTTTTTTTTTCTTTTGTCTATGTAACTATTTTGTGTTTGCATTATATTAAAGTAAAAAAAAGTGGAAAATCTAAATTACCCGTCTTGTCAAAGATGAACATTATGAACAATCACATCCTTTTCAAAATAAAAAATTTGCATAATTGGCTCGAAAAGAAATACTTTACATCTGAATTTTTTATTGGCACATGCTGTATATGAAAATGGTTTCACTAACTCTAGAAATAACCACTTAACTTTGAAAACAAGTTAGCAAAAGCATTACTTGGGACATATCAGAAATGGTGCCCATTTCTTTTTGGCCAACTAATACCCACAGCTGGCAGTGTAGCTGCATTTGCAACTCAAGAAAGGCTGCAGTGTGTTGAAACCACTTCCGCTCTGGCCATTCTTCGGTCCGTGTGTGACCAAAAACCAGCGATTTTTTTACTTTCAGCCCAATGCTGCTTTGTCTTGGTCAACGTACCCAATCTGTTATTACTTTTTACATTATTAATAACCTTCAGTCCAAACCTAACCAAAAGCAATGTTTCCACTTTTGGTAGATTGTTATTTTGTCTGGTTGCTCCCCCCCACCTTCGGATGGTCACAAACATGACCGACTTATTGCCCCCCCCCATGACAAAATAACCAATCAAGTGAAAGTGGATATATTATTTTTGGTTAGGCTTCGACGCAAGGTTGTTATAATGTAGAAAGTAATAACAGATTGTTTACACTTGACAAAAACATTGGGGTTGAAAGTAAAAAAATCCCCGGTTTTTGGTCACAAACGTGACCGAAGAAGCCGCTCTAAATTCTGGGAGTTCAGTAAGTGACTTGTGTTCAGGATTATCTGTACAAATCCCCGTCTCTCCTTCTTTGATAAAATTGCTGCAGACCATCTTTTGGCTCCTGTCCCATAGATCTCATATTCTTAATTGGTTTGATAATATTGAGAAGACTTTGACATTCCTCCGATTAACTCGGAGATATTAAAACCATCCTGAAAAAGAAAAGCTCTGGATCTTCTCCTGGGCTGGATGGCATAACCTACGATCTCTTAAAGCGGTTGACATGCACGCACCTCTTTCTATCAACACTCTACAACAAAGTCCTTCAGTGCGGCAAACCCCCATCCTCATGGCCCGAGAGCAAAAATTGTGGTTTGTTCGCCCAAGGGGGATACCAGTGTGCCTGCACTTTAGGATGATCGCATTATCTGCATGTACTGCAAACTTGTTCATCAAATTTTGCCGACATACTTCATATTTATTGTCATACAATTTGTTACATAAACTTCAAAAAGGCTTTTCCCTTAAAGTAAAAATGGTTGTGGTGAGCAAACAACCAGTCCTCCATGAAATCGTAACTTGGTTTTGACTGGAAGATGTGCTTTGGATCTGTCTCACAACGATTTTTTCGGCTTACCTCCGTCTGAATCGCCACTATAGTTGACAATATCTCATCAACCCAGGACACAGTTCACTGGGTTGTACTTGTACATACATTGACATGGTTGGATCTGGGTATCATATAGCATACCCCAAAACCAGGGGGTTATTTTCTAAATACACTGGTGATGGAGTACTGACTTTGCCAAGAGAATTGAGATTTTACTATGCGCTGTCCTATTCCTTCCAACGTTGAGACCTACATTCATAACCTCTTCCCACTTCCCTCATGGCGTATTAACCACCAAGTTGTGGTCTTCAGAATCATTTTGAATTAACAAAGGTTCTCCAGGGCGACCCTCTTTCCCCAATAATTTTTATTCTGTTTTAATCCAATCATCATCCACAATAAAACATGTTTTTTTTTCCATTAAAGGTGCATTTCATGATTTTCATTCGCAGCACCGTCTGTTTTATTTCATTGATTACGAGATATCCTGAAAAAGCTATTTTCAAAATTTGAGCTGATCCCGACCTTGCGGTTTTGTTTTATGAGCATTGCTTGTTTCCCACGTCCCATAGGCTACTGTTTTCATAATTTCGTCCTTTGACGGACAGAAAATACAAAATTGCGAATTTTCTTACAGATGCGACCGAATTTTCAAGTAAGATTGGGCACACGTGGGATTACGGAGGCTAACGGTTCAGATGATATAAAAATATCACATTTTTTAGGTAAGTCGGGGGGACGAGGCTGTGGTCATGAAATTCACCTTTAAGTTTCCGATCATACTTTGTGTCAGAAAAAATGTGTGTCAGATGGGTCAGGATACCGAACTCCCCATTTTTGTAATGGGAAAAATCTTTATTTGTGGGTCTATCTGTTCAGTCAATTGTATCCTCTTTTTATCTTTCAGTATACTTTGTCTCCTCTGACATTAAGAAGTGGCGCAAGCGCGCGTACACCCAGTGCCGCCTTTCAGTTGCAAGTGCGCTTGTTCTTTACTACGCGCGCGCTAACAGTCGTTTTCAATGTATACGCCCAGCCCCCAGCGTCGCTACTTCATACTTCGAGCTGGTCAGAGTATAGACATTACGGAAACTTCCCATTAATATAGTTTGTCCAGAATTGTTCAGAGGTGGGCAACCCTTGAAAGGGGGGAGACCTATGGGCTAACTACTATATTTGTATCGTGACATTGTGACTCTTTCACTGACAGATTTAATGGAGCTAGTTACGTCAATTTTTTGATGCTCTGGTTTATTACGGTCACTTCCATCATCCAGATAATTCATACAGTTAAACTCATGGTTTCAGGTAAAAAAAAAGAAAACGGAGATTTCACACACAAAGCTGTGATAAGTAATAATATCCTTAATGTTTATCAGTCTAGTGGACTTGAGTCATTTGATAAAAGTAGAAAGGTTGGATAACATAATGTAATACATTTCCTAGTAACTTGAATTTACCTATAGTCCACTCGATTTTGAAAGAGCTGAAGTAGCCAACTCATTGCCTATATCTGGGATGCTTCATATATAATTCTTTGGCAATACGCCGATCTGGGTTTCCTAACGGAAATCATTTTTTAAACCGAAATTCCTATCCACAATGCACCAACGATGTACGGGTAGATATACATCACTCCATGCACACTTGCGGTTTAGTGCTCCTCCTTTAAACTACACGCGCATTTTGTGGCGGCAAAATAACAAGGCATCAAGAGTACTTGTTTCCTGGTAAAATTTCGTGCATCAAACGGTTTTTCGCACAGTATACAGAATTGACCGGAATGACACAAAACACCATAGAATATATATGTGCGCTATTTTTTTATTACTCGACATCGTTGGTGCTTGTGGGTAGGAATTTCGTAAAAAATGATTTCCGTAGGAAACCCAGGATCGCGTATTATTGTACATCAAGCCACTGTATTTACTCAAAGATTGTTAAAACAGGTACATCTTCTCTAAGGGTCATCCGTTCATCTATGGGTGGGTCCTTATTCGTCAACTTTGTTGACCAAAAAACCGGTGGGATTTTTTACTTTCAACCAAATGCTGTTTTGTCAACGGAACAAATCCCTGTTATTTCCTTTTTACATTATTATAACCTTGAGTCTAGCCTAACCACAAAATAATGTATCCACTTTCACTTGATTGGTTATTTCACCATGGGGGAAAATAAAGTTCAGTCACGTTTGTGACCTCAGATGGTCACACACGTGACAAACTTTGGAGGCAACCATGACAACATACTCACTCTACCAAAAGTTGTATATCACATATTTTTGGTTAGGTTTGGACTGAAGGTGATTAATAATGTAAAAATAATAACGGATTGGTTACGTTGACACAACCGCATTGGTTGAAAGTAAAAAATCACCGTTTTTGGTCACCAACGTGACGAAGAATGGCCCTATTAATGAGCCTGAAAATGTACCTGTGTTACTTTACTCAGAGGTCTAATACTTCACTAACATTTAGATCACGTCGTACAAACCTCAAAATCCATGTTTTCAATACCCATCGTAAAATCCCTTTTACTAAAATGATTTATGTTCTGTACCCTTATAAGTACGGGATCTTTCGTACAGTTACGACAAAAGGGTATTCTTAATTATGAAGGGCCACTTAAGATACATCAAGTTATAGGTTGAAGGGCGACCTCAAGAAAATTCTTGTGGCATCCAAAGTAAGAGCAATGTGAATCAGAACTCGATTGAACTTTGGCCAAGTACTACAAATTTGCAATGCAAACAAGTGCAGTAAGTACTGTAAAAATCAATGTCCACAATTAGATTTGGTTATAAGTATCATCTCCTCATCAAGTTGACTCATGAGAATTCAGCTGTCGTTCAACTCGGTTTTTTTTGTTTGTTAAGGCCTGATGAAAGAAATAAACAAGCCTTATTAGATAAAGCCTTTAATAAACCCCATTCCAACTCTCTTGTGTTGTATGTAAAGACTTCTATAATTCTTTTGTGCTGAAAATTACTGGAGTAAACCTGTGGGCACTTTAGATTAGGTATGATGAGGAGGAATGTACTTAAAAATACAACAAAATCTATGCCAATATCATATCAAACAAATATTGCCTGCTTTGTTTGGTGGGGTAATGGTTAAAACAAAGTCTCACATGATATCATGACTATATCGCTTCCCCTAGACTATCTCCAGACATAAGTAGAGTCTCAAAATCACCATGGGACTAAGTTTAAAACGTCTTCACAATTAGTCCATATTGTATACGATTCAGCTAAACCCATGGTGTATTTGTATATGTTTTGGGCAAATGTAATTTTATTGACATCTTCCCCTAGTTTAATCTTTCATCATCCAATTACCTTATCCTGAAATTAATTGTTCGCTGTTGCACTTATTGTTGATTTCTAAAAACACAAACCTGTAATTTGTTCAAATGACCCAAAGGCCTAAACATCAATTTCCTTTTTTTTCGACCACCTAGGTAGTTTACAAATTCCAACATAGTATTCAAGGGACACCAAAAGGAAACTTTTTGTTGGCATTCATTTAATAAAATACTGAAATGTTTCCCTGGGAAGGTATGTGCTTTGAATCATTGTAAAAAAAATGGGGGTAAAAACACATCCAAAAACTGGATGCACTTAAAAAAATTGGTTGTTTGGTTCACAATACAAGTAATCAAATTGGACAACTCTCGTAGACTTAACCCAGAGGGTTGTCTTGTTGTTTGTTTTGTTTTTTCTCTTTGTTATTGAGTCAATCCCACAATGCAACCAGTTTTGGGAAATTCACCTCAATCAGGGTCATGTGAAGCACCATAAAAAGTTCCTATTCTTAACACATAAAAACTCAGACTTTAATGCTCATTTTAGCCAAAAAGGCTTTAGTACTTAGGGAATTTTTTGCCTATACATGAAATGTATTGTGGTTCTTAACCTTTTGGAACACTGTTTAGCCCTAATACTGACATGAGTTTTGTACAGTACCGTATAGGCAAATTGCAATGCATTATCGGATTGGTTCAAAACACCCTGGACTTAACCAGAGCCTGTAAGAATCAATCCTATGTAGTTGTATGCATATTTGTGTTTACCTTATACCCAGTCCATACTTTTAGTCTAAGGTTGGTATTCTGAAAGGGAGACTAACTTTAGACCTGGGTTTAAATCAGGGTTAGTCCTACAAGAGTGGACCTTTTTTCGTTCAAAAAGATGTGAAAGTTAAATGTAACAGGTGAGAAAATTCCTCATGGATGGGCTTTTCCAGCATATCCATGAGGAATTTTCTCACCCGTTACAGCACATTTTTAGAGCATGTTGGAAGAAAAAAGTCCACTCCTGTAGGACTAACTCTGGTTTAAACCAGGTCTAAAGTTAGACTCCCTTTCAGAATACCAACCTAAATGAATACACATATGCTAATGTTACATAATTAACAGAAGGCTTTGGTACTGGACTGAACATTCATAAAACTGTCAATTTGTGAATAAATTCTTATACAACTACTACATGTGAGAGTAAACCATATTATGGTTGACAGTTTAAAGGTTTGTAATCGCTATAGCGATGTCTAACTTCATACCTACACCAGTGGCCCAATCCTAAGAGAGAGAGACAAGGAATAGGATTGGTGTGGGTGGTTTCCTGCCTCTTTTATGACCCACTATACCCATCCTATTCCAGCTGATATCAGATGCCACCAAAAGTTTTGCAAGATGCGAGACTTTTTACTCCATATCTGTGGTTTGTGGAAGCATATAGGACTATAATGGACTTACCTCCAGACCTATTAGTTTGTTCAGAACATTTTTGTTCTACATGTAAATTCCCTTTAGGCAATACCTTACTGAATAACATGAATTCTTATTCAGTGGGCAGAGTTTAGTATGCAAACATGCAATATCATTGGTTGTTGCCTATCTAATAAGAAAAATATCAGAAATGTGACAGGTCTCATATTAGCTGGAAATTATTATTTGTGCCAAATGATATCTCACTATGCACAAATATCATTTACATGCAGGTTAAAGTTATTAACCCAACACTGGAATCCTATATGTATGACGACACTCAAGAATTACAGACATTTTCAGTCAACATTATTATGTTTTTATCTTATCCACCCGTGTCCTGGGATTTGACTCTTTAGAAGTCTACTAGTGAATTGAAAATGAGTATGAAGGGATGTTTTGTCCATTAATATAATTTTAAATAAACTTGTAGTGTACAAGAATACATGCATTTTATTTGTATCACTGGCAACCCTGAGGCAGGAATAAAGGATTTGATTTGGTTATCAAAACTGTTAATATGACATTTTCTTAGGTTAAAAAGAAAGTTACTTTACATGTTAAGTTATATATTTCTTTTTATTCTTTACCATCATTTCTACAAACACCTTTTTTCACGTTATTTCGTGGAAATTTGAAAATGAAACTTTGTCAAAGGTGTTTTGTAGACTGCAGATCCAGTTTAGAGTTTCTAGACTTCATGCAGCCAACATTGTTTTCTAGATTTTGTGCCAACCAGTAGTGTTTCTAGACTTTCATGCCAGCCACTGCCGATTCCAAGAAGACTTGTAGTCCCAGTGACCAATAGTCCGTCTACTCCTGTAGAGGTCAGCTTGGATAAGCCTCCTTGGTGCCCAGTATGATAACATCTGACTGTGAAGAATAGAAAAAAATATCAATTTGTGATAATTCTATATCAAAATGAAATCTTGCAATATACACCGGACATGCCAAAATACAACCCTCAGTTATTAAAGGTTCTGGCAACTCCCTTTTAACATTATCCTAGTTTCAGAGCAAATATGCCTGGTTTATTTCAATTTAGCATTATATTTGTTGAATCATGTTATGAACTTATTTAATATTTTCCCTTTCCCCTAGTTTCCCAAGATTTATGGTGATAAATAGTGCCTCAATCCATGTATTATGCCTCTAAATGTGTCCCTCACAGGTAAAAGTAATTTTATTGAGTTTCAATACGTTCAACTCAGGCAGAGCTCTGAGTACCACAACCACGCACCTGACCACAACAAGGTTTTGTGTTTTATACCTACAATCTTGGAAAAATTGTTGAAGAAACACCACCACAATTTGCTACATGATTGGCTCACCCGGGAACAAGTTAAGATCCTTGTTACAAACCCTGTTATCACTCAATTGAAAGCCCCCGCCATTCCACTTCAACTTACCCTCCCCAACCCCCATCATAATGTTTGGGGGAATTTTTGCACGAGAGACTGCTGATGATGATACCCCATTCAACATTGGTTGGGGGAGGCGGGGAAACAGTTTTTCCGAAAATCGTTCAAGTGTTCCAACACTTTTGTTTCCAAATTTAGCCTAGTAGAATTCCTGGATCCAGCCAGTCATGTGCACAACAACCACCAGCAGTGTCCATTTTTTTTTTTTTTTTTTTACTTGATCTTTCTCGAGACAGGGTAGCCTAAAGAAATGCTACACAAGCACTGATTTCAAATCAGAAAACACAAGGGTCCAAAATAATTGAAAATGAATGTTAACTATACATTGTGAAAAATAACAAGTTGTTGTCAGTTTCTTGTCAGTCTTACAGCTTGATCAAGGCTAATAACCACTTAGTGCATATGGTAGGAACCCTATGCAGCCGAACATTTTTGAAAATGGAAGGCACCTGAGCTGGTGATTTTTTTTATCTCTGTGCATTTCAAAGGGATACTTCTATCCACATCCAAAAGAGGGTGGAATGGGCCCCCAAGTGATCAACTTACGTGATAGAGTTCTGATGAGTGGAACTCTTGGGCCGTGTCTTGTTCAGTTGTGGGTTTGCAGCTAGCTGTTGGAACTTGGCCATAGCAGAGGAGTGCCCGCGCTGGATTTTGGACTGCACAGCCAGCTTATTGGACAATGTAATGTTGCCAAGTTTCATCAACGGAGAATAGAAGAGCTCGCAATCATGACCGCTGAGAAGAAAAACAAGGTACAGCTAAGTATTGTACTCTTGAGATATCCTCATGTATTGAGGTGCCTCTGGGGATATCATCAATGTATTGAGGAATGACTCTGAGGCATATCTCAATGTATGAGATGGGTTCCTCTTGGGGATTCCTCAATGTAATTGAGATGTAACTCTTGAGGTACCCCATGTATTGGGGATGTAATCTTGAGGATATCCTCAATGTATGGGGATGTACTCTGAGGATATCCTTAATGTATTGAGGATGTTAATCTTGCGGATATCCTCAATGTATGAGGATGTCCTTCTTGGGGACTATCCTCAATGTATGAGGATGTCCGTCTTGAGGAATCCTCAAATGCATTGAGGATGTCCTCGTGAGGATATCCTAAATGTGATTGAGGATGTACTCTGAGGATTCCTTAATGTATTGCGGATGTACTATTGAGGATATCCTTAATGTATTGAGGATATCCTTAATGTATTGAGGATGTATCTTGAGGAATCCTCAACGTATGGGGATGTACTCTGAGGGAATCCTCAATTGAATTGAGAAGTACTCTTGAGGATATCCTTAATGTATTGAGGATGTCCCCTGAGGATATTCCTTACTGTATTGCGAGATGTAGCTTGAGGCATATCCTAATGTATTGAGGATGCTTGGGGATATCCGTAATTGTATTGAGGGAGTCCTCTTGGGGATATCATCAATATTATGGGTTGTACTCTTGAGGATATCCTCAATGTATTGTGGATGCAAGTGAAGTCTCACTGCAGGATTTGTCCTATGGGTACAAGTCAAGCATCAAGCATCAAGAAGTTTAAGATAGCAACTACAGGAAGCTTCAGATTATCTGATGCGTGATGCTTGACTTGTACTCAGGCCCATAACCAGGATTTTAGGGGAGGGGTGAATTTTCAAAAAGGGATTTTCTATGAAATCCCCTCCCCCCACAAGGGGGAGGCGAATTTGTCAAAAGTGGACCTTTTAACCAAAATATTAACTTTTTTTGACAAACAAGCATAAAAAACCTTAATTCTTGGCTCGCTTCACTCGCAAAATCTATTTTCTGGCCTTTTTTAGCCGTTTTAAGTTTTTTTTTTGGCTTTTTGGAATTGGAGGGCATCTGCCCCCCCTTGCCCCTTTACTGGTTACAGGCCTGCTTGTACTCACATGAGTGAGGAATAGTCCTGCAATAAGCTCCAGATGATGAGCTAGTAATCATGACCTGGAGACAGATTAATGTTTGGTATTTGATTTCTTATTGTGTTGAGAACATCCCAAGATATTTCACCAATGATCAAAGTATACCATCAAGTGAGGGTAACTCTGTAATAATTCTTGGTGCTCATAATGGCTTCAGTGGCATACCCAGAAGGGGGCAGAGGGCAGCTTCCCCCCTGTGGGGAATCTTTCCCCCCTGAAAAATTAGTGAATTTCTGGAAATGCGCCAATTTACAGTAAAAACAACATAGGCCTATACTATTTTAATTTATATACTTCATTAATAAATTTAAGATTGTTTATTGGTTGAAACTCTATCACGTGATTAAAAATAGTTCAACTCTGCGGCGAAAAATTGGCGCCATCCGTAAATAGTACCCCTAAGCCACGCCCACCCGTAAATAGTTCATTTTTCAGAAGTACTATTTACGGCTCAGAGGTACTATTTATGGCGCTTCATGCGCGTAACTTACTGCGATCGCGTAGCACGCCTGCATTTGCGCGCAGTGGATTGCATGCTTACTACCACATTCAATCACAGAGATGCATTGCTTGACGTGAAATTTATTGAATGAAAATGCCAAAATTATTATTTTTTTCATTGTTAACTGGAAATTTATTAATGAAGTATATAAAACAAATATATACTGACTCTATTCGTGTCTCAAAATTTGTATAATATGCTCCCCCCCCCCCCCCCCCCGCTCCCCGAAGTATGTGTGTTCCCCTTCTTTGCCCCCCCCCCCAAAAAAAGCTGGTTACACCACTGAATGGCTTTTGTATTAATGCAGTTTGTCAGCCTAATCAAAGATTAACACGGACAATTGCAAAAAAAGTACTCTTTATGTAAACAAACATACCACTATAAGAAAAATATGTTACTTCTTGCAAAGCACTGGATCTTGCTCCAAACAAACTACACCTCATTAAGGGGACATCTGATGAAAATGGTCACATTTGAAGTATCAAGGTATTCAGTAACTTCTTTTGTGATAAAAGATTGATTTAATTGTAATATACAGATATCTGTATCCACGCTGTGGGAGAGCGTGGTCTAGCAGTTAGGGTGCTAGCCTGTGGCGCAAATTTATCAAACATTCCCCGGTTGGAATCCCGGTGGGGTCACTTGCTGGGATTTATTCAGGTACTATCAATTCTGGATTTGATCTGTATACCAGCTATTGATTAAATACAGAATACCACTCTCCTCCATGGTTCACTTGGATTTGGGCAAATGGATCATGAAAGCATCCCGTCCTTCGGAGGGGTCATTAAAGGTCCATGGCCCGATCGCTAATAGCCTCGTCCCCAGGAGCCCCAGATTTTACCGGAAGTGGTCAACATTTTGGTATCAGAAGAAAGCTACTATTTTTCTCATTTACCCTGTGAAATCTTAGAGGCAAAGGATGTTTGG
>JAMKCH010046880.1:0-11633 GCA_023653785.1 Ophioderma brevispina
CTTTTGCCTGAAAATTAAGCAAATATGTTTATTTTACCAATTTTGTGTGTTAATAGGGTGAAAAGCAAAGGTATTCCATATCATTCTGGTTTTATGATTTTATGGGCAAAGCTCCGAGAAATCTTCGATTTTAGAGCAAATCCTGTTATTTTACAGGATTTATAGCCTATCTCCAAAAAAAAGAAAATGTGCTGTAATTCCTTTTTTTTGAAATATCGGCATTCCCTGCAGCAAATTTTCAGGTGAAATGTCCCATGCGGTCATTGCCCTAAATTGTATTTTACAGGGCTTTGCCATAAAATCACGCAGTTTCCCATAGTTTTTTCTCTCACCATTATGGCTATAATTACCCAATTACAAGGGGTCCCTAAATTAAGGTTCTCTTTTTACAGTAGCACCAACACAACCTTCCTTAAACAGATGTTTTCTTCTTACTGCTGATAGAGTTTATAATTTATTAGTAAATTTTTTTTTTGGCCGTGGGGGGGGGGGTCCCCTTAGTGGAAAAGAAGGGATGGGGATGTGTGGCCGGAAAGGTTGCATTTTCAGCAATTTTGACATATTGATCGGGGCCGTTTCTTGCTAATTGTATAGTGAAAGGGTTTGGCAATTTCTCCCATGGTCAATCAGGTATGAGAATTTTATAACCACAAATTTGAAAACATTGCGCCAGAATCTCAAAATACATTTAAAAATTGTTTTCTCTCAGCTTCTGGGGCTTCCCCCCCAAACCTCCACCAAAGCAGTATAAGGATGGGTACAATCTTCACTTTTGGTATATTTTCGGGGTAGTGGTTCAACACCCGGCCGCACATCCCTACCCAAAAATTGAGTACCCCCCCCCCCCCGGATTTTTTGGTTGTTTAAAAAACTTAAGCATAGTAATTTAGTAAGGGCCACCTCTTTTATAAGCAACAAGGAGAAACCCCCTGTGTCGCAACACATCTCACATTTTCTCTTTTATATATTTATTGTATCTATCAATCACAAAAGCTGAGAGATGCACAACAAATACTGTGTATATGCACATTTCGATATTTATATTGTTAAATTATGCACATCCTGGACAAATGACACATTCAGTATCCCTGTCCCAAATGCATTTCTTAAACTTCATAATTGGTTCAGCACAAAAACACACACCATACTCCCTGCAGCACTGCCTATCCCATTCACATCTTCACTTGTTATTTGGCTTTATTTCAAATTCCTCGACACAACCTCTATTTTTAAAGTGCCTTAAACTTGGAGCTTCTATAACTTGATCTTCTAGCTGTTCTGCTTCATTAGTTTCCGACCCTGTTGACGCTACGTGTGGATTGCAAAATGAAGTCAACACCGAATAATGGTTATATCATCAGCCACGTGAAGCACATAGGTTTTGTCACCCAGGAGTACTTGATTGTTGTGACTTTGCTATGGTATTATAATGGCAATGGTAATGGGCCAGAGATCCTTCAAGGTCCATGGTCGATCGCTATCCTCATCCCCAGGGACCTCAGATGTTACAGCAGTGGTCAAAATTTGGGTTATCAGAAGAAATTTAGATAACTATTTTCTCATTACGGTACCTGTGAAATCTTATGGCCAAATGATGTTTGGTTTGGATGTGTTATGATGCTCACTTTTGGTTGACCAATATAATTTTACCGGACTTATAGGGTACTAAATCAAATTTTTGTTAGCTTCACTTCAAAACGGGTTGAAATATCCAGGCGTTCTAGCGAAACTTTACAGATGGTGTTGGGGGGTGAAAGCCATTTTAGACTTAAATCGGGTCATCCCACTTTAATAGGATGTTCATAAAAGTCTGTATAAAGCAGACTAGCATCTATCTCAAATTCATGACTACTGCATACATCCTTGTTTTAATAGAGCAACCGCAATAAATGTAAGTGCTGGATAAATGTTAAATAATTAACCCAAATTATTAATTTGGACAAAATTTCCACATTTCTTTTTTTGTAACGTAGAATTAGAACAAATTAAAGGTGCGTGTTCGATCGTGTTTGGGACCCTGACTTACCCGGCAGTAGTATCGATTTTGATATCAGATAATAAGGCAGTATTTTTCCCATTGTCATCTTGAATGTTGAGCCCTCAAATCCAAGATATAAACAAAAAAAAGCCCTTTTATGGTTATTTAGTGGGTTAACCCTAATAGTAGAAGAGGATTGAATAGGGGTTTGGCAACATGCATTATTGTTCTGTCTACCATCAAAACCTTAAGTTTTGTTCCCAGGGTCCTGATGGGGGGTATGTGAAAGTGCCAGCTTCACATCAAGTAGAGAACACATAGATACACAAAATCGGAACAAGCACCAATATTTATGAAATTTTAAAATTGAGGTTAGTTTTGGCAAATTGACTCCACTTGACTTCCTAAGCAGTGTTCACCTTTTCACTTAAACTAACAAGGAGACAAAGGGGTATACATTAAAAATTTGGCTAAGTTTCACATTTACACTGTAATCCTCCCAGTTGTTGCAAGCTGGCAATGAGGATTGAATGGTCAATGTGTGATACATGATCCATCCATAAAATCACAATGCTGACAATAGTATCTGAGTAACATCATTCTACAGAAAAATTATATTGAATCTAAGTTTGACAAAATTCATTTGCAAACACATGAAATATTGCACAATACCTCATATTGCAAGCCATGATGAGCACCCACCACACAAAAATAACTACAATTCCTCTCTTGTGGTTGTTTTTTATGTTTACGTCACGATGCAAAGGTAGTGCTTATCATTCTGATTTTATTTGATTGGGGAGTATATATTTCAAGTGGTATGGATATGCCTGGGCAGCTAGTCTCCCATCCACTTAAAGATAGGGCAAATTTATAGAGCCAGTTTTTTTCAAATGGGAAACATTGCTTCTGGACATGGGTAAATTGGAAAGTTTCAAAGCTCAGAAAATTGTACAATTATAAGATGGTTTTAACATTACTAGGTGGTTACCTGCCTTTCACATTCCCTGGCTTTCTTGCGCCAGAGGATGACCCTTACTCTACATAACCTTTCACCTCTGATTTGTTCTGTGCTCAGGTCAGCTGTACCTTTGAGCAAATTTGGTGGTCATAGGGCTTTCTATGCAAATTGACCACTAGATTACCTTTGCCCTTTTGGGTCACTCTGAGAGCCTGCAAGCCAAGGTCATGCTGGCCTCTCCTACCTTCATGTCAAATATCGTATGTCAATGCATAACGAAGCGCATAGCCGGACAGACTTGCAGAACTCGTTTTTGTAACTGTCACTTTTTGCCACTTTATAAACACAGTACCCATTTTAAAGGTGCAACAAGAGATTTTGAGGCACCCAAATTGTGTCATAATAGTATTTCATATAGCTTATACACTTAAAAGATTGTTTACCTCATTTTAATTAGGCTATAAAAATGTCTTAAAAGAGAGGAAAAAGTGATTTTGATTTGCTTATATTTCAATATAAAATATAGGCTGAATTTCATATTTTCGTATTTTAGAAATTTCAAAATTTTTTGTACCATAGAAAGATTTCTCAGCTTAATCCTTTCAGATGAGGATATTTTTGATGGAAAGCTTTACCTCAGGGCAAAATTCAGTACTTTGGATTTTTAAGGGACACCTGATATGTGAAATCTCTCGTTGCACCTTTAAAGAAGACCTGTATTATTTGCAATATGCCAACATTATCCTTATCATACATGATTTAGAACAGATTTTCTTTTCGATAATAGTACATGGTTGATAATGAAAAGTGAAAGGGGAAAAAAGGTCGGACAAACCCTCTGGATAATTTAGCCATGCATGTAGATTGTACTAATGAATATTTCCCCCATGTTCAATGTATGTACATTGTTGAGTGAACAATTTGGTACATACCATAATAGATACTATCAATACATAAATTTATGGATACATGAAATTATAATGCTTCTAGGAATATGACTTCAGGGCTAGCAATATTCAAGTATAAAAGTCGTACACAGACTAGGGCACATGCATTTCTTTTTGGATTGGGTGTTATACAGTGTTTTTTACAACACTGTACAATTTAAGCATTTTTTTTCTGCCGTAAGCATTCTGTCACCTCAAACTTAAGCCGGCGGGGTGGGGGAGGGGGAGGTAGGTGAAGGGGGAGGAGGAGGGATGTGCTGCTCCAGTGCGTGATTTTTTCATGTGACATTGTTGTTTTCATTGAGAAATCCTTAGACTTGGTCCCACAGCTGTTTGACCCCATGCAAATTGTTTCTTTTATTTTAAGAGCAATTTAAGCAGTGGCGGACACAAATTTTGACAACTGTTGTAGCTAGGGACATGCAAGAGCTATAACCTCTGCAAAAATCAGAAAATCCATTGCGGGAATCTTGCCATATAGGCCTACAAAGGTCATGATTTGTATGTTATAGCGCCCTCTATATGCCCATTCTCCATAGAGAGATGCATTAAACTAATTTTTAAAGAAAAATCATATTTGCCCGCAATGAAATTTCATAAAATTTACACAGGAGGAAGTCAGTGGTACAAATAATCCAAATTAGTTGTCAAAAGTGTGTCGCCGTTGATATCTTTTTGTTTTAGATTCTGGTTGTTGTCATCTAATTATACCTTCAACCCAGCTGGTGGCCCCTCCCCCCCCCCCCCCCCCCCCCAAAAAAATGCCTCCAACATGGTTAAAAAGACCAATATTTGAAAAATATATATATATTTGAAGCAAAATCTTTAGAAATGGATACCTTTTTCTACCAAATGACCATTAGAAATGGGCTCGACCACACAAAATCTGAGTAACCCAATCCCGGGCTTTACACATGTAGTATGTTTTTGAATAAGAGGTATCAAATTCATTTGAAGTGCATCATATAATGCTGCTTCAAGACAAAATTTCTGGCACAAATGTATGTGGAACTTCTTCAGGGTTGTATCTCTTCCATTTTTGATATTTTGTTTTTGATTCTATTCCGCCTTACCATTCGTCACCTCACTTAACCGTTGGGGTGGGAGGGTGGAGACAAAAGACAAATTTTCGGGCACAAATGTTGTGGAACTTCTTCAGGGTTGTATTTCTCTCTTCCATTTTTGATCATTTTTGTTTTTGATTCTATTCCCCTTAAACCATTTCTGTCACCTCAAACTTAAACCGGTGTGTGGGAGGGTGAGGACAACATACAGAAATTCTGTGCACAAATTTAATTTGGCTCCTTCCTTCAGGGTGTATTCTTCTTCCATTTTCAATATTTTGTCTTTGGTTATATTCCCCTGTTTTATGTATGTTATTTTGAGACAATACATACTTTACTAATATTTATTTTTAAAGTGTGGGGATTGAAAAGAAAAATTGCAATATATTCCTCATAACTCAGCAATGAAATGGCAATCAGCACCGCCTTACAACACCTGTCCCCCTGCCAGAATGCAATAGTATGCATTCCACTTTCCAAACATTTGTCATAGCTTGTCCATTTTCATATTGAACTGAGTCAAATTAACATCTCATCAATTACCCATCTATGCTGAGTCAATTCAATTTAACGCTGTATGCTCTGTCAACCTAAATAAATCCTTGCACTAGAAGTGATCTCCATCTCACAGGACAATTAATACTTGATCTCTTGCTAACTCTGCAAGATTAAAATCATGTTATCATGCCATAAGGTAGGAGATGATATAGAATACTCAAATTCTGCAAATTCAAAGCAAAGCCATTTGATCCCATCACATGTAACTGATTTTTTTAAAATTATAGAATAAGGTATGATTTTGGGAACTGGTACTGTCTTTAAGACGGACAGTGGTAGCGCCAGACCTCTTTTCGGTGTGGGGGGCACAGTGAAATTTTGTGGGGGCATAGGGAAATTCCTGGGGGACAAAGTATCAAATCTTTGTAACCAATTTTGGCCCAAAATTGCTGATTGTCCCAAATTGGGTGATTTTTGGGCCCAAATCGGCGAATTTTGCAACAAATCACTCTTTTTCTTTTGGTCGGGCGGGTGAGCAACCTAGGGGGCAAGAGAAAAATTTTAGGGGAAAAGTCCCCCCCCCCCATGCCCCCTGTGGCGCCGCCACTGACGACGATTGAAACAATCATCGTTCTTCCATGCAGACCATAAGAACTGAATGTTTTTCAACAGGGAAAGACCATAAGAACTGATGTTTCAACTGGGGGGGGCTTAGGAGAGAGCAAAATGGTTGTCATAATTAAGGACGGACATACACATACCACTTCCCAATGTCACTGTCAGCCCCTCAATCCAATGATGTCCAATGTAACTTCATCATGTCATTCCAAGTACAGTATGATGATTAATTTGCACAATAGCTAAGACAGCAGAAAATATACATTGTTGAGGGTTTATTTATATTCCCCTACCCTGCTGCCAAACCCAGCGAGCGTCCCCAGGGCAATTCATTCATTCATCAATCAATCAATCAATCAATCATCAACCACCTACTAGCAATCAGTGTTAAAGCTTATCAACTTGTCACACAAAATTGCTTAGTGAGCTAGGTGTGCAGTACATACAATTTTCCCAAACAATTAATTACATTCTCAAAGAGATTTTAAGATCTGTATCATTTAAAGGGGCAACGAGAGATTTCAAATAACAGAACAGGGTGTCCCGCAAAAATGTGAACTGTCTGAGTTTGGCACTGGTGTAGAGCTTTAATATCAAAATATAATCATCCGCCATCTGTAGGTTAAACTGAGATCTGTTTCTTTCGTCCAAAAATTGTGAAATTTCTAATTTCGTATAGGAGCAGAAACGAAATTCAGCCTATGTTTATATCGAAATATAAGCACATACAAATCAACATTTGTTTTCATTTTAAAGTTATTTCCCTCCTGTGCCAAAAAAAGGGTAGGGAATCTATTGAGCATCTAATCAATATTAATCACTACATATCACATGAAATATGATGATTTGAAATCTCTCGTGCACCTTTAAATTTTCCTGTATACGTTGTTTATCGGGGATGCTGTCAACAATCACCAGAATGTACATGTACATGTTTTGAACATGTTCAATTATACAGGTTTTTTAAAATCTGTAAGCTGCATACAAGTACATCATTCCGTACTTTAATGTAGAATAAATGTATAAAAAACTATATACATAAAAAAAATAATGAAAGGCATGGTCTACAAACATTTCTGCACTGTAGCCACAAATGTGCACATGATGTGAAACCAATTGTACATGTCACATGGTCAGTGAATTCTGCCATAATGTATGAACCTTTCGAAGTGAATTAGAAATTTGAGCACTGAGTCAGAAACCGAATTGAACCCTGCCTAGACTGTATTATCCAATTTACTTGGGGGGGGGGGGGGAATTGGGGCACCTGCATTTTTTAGTCTTTACCTCATCCGAAAATTGTTTCCTTAAAAATAGGAAAAAATATATCTCAGTTTTGTTTGGAACAAAACAAGTTCCCCAATTTTCGTAAATTCAATACATTGCGCCGCCGCTGTTACAATTGCAATCCCATTTGCTGGGTCAACATTTTGCCGTTCAACTTACATTGAATTAACATGTTCTGTTGAAAACAGTTCCAACAAGTGATGGAATTCGTAAGATATAGGGTGTTATTTATTATTGGTAATATGTCCGTTTTCAATGTTCATTTGGCACGCAACTGACGATTATATATGACAAACTATGACCATTGCGTTTCCTCCTGTGTATATTTGTATTACACGAGCTCGTGGATGCAACATTTCCCCATGATGCATCAGAAACAATCTCCTCTCCGAGGCAATGTTGGCAGTTGCAACCGTATTGTTAAATTGCAAGAATTACAGTTAGGGAGGGGTCTTATTTACGAAGGGGGTAATGGAGGATTGAGGGGGGAACCCAAAAATTTTTGTAAGAGAGGGGGACCGTGAAATTTTTCATCAACGAGAGAGGAGAACATTAAATTTTAAATGGGGAAATCAGCATGATCAAGGGGGGAGTGTGTAATTTTTTAACGGAAAGCGGGGGGGGAACGCAAACATTTTTGCCGCAAAAAAAGTTTGAACCTCCTTCCCTCCCCACCTGGCAGAGATAATGACCGCTTCCCTAATGATTACTCAAAGGACCCAACAAAGTCATAGTCCATGAAATAATGGATATAATGTGACAAAAAAACTGTTTTAGGGTCACATTTTTTGTAAAAAAAAAATTATTGGCCCAACTTGATAATTTTTGGCCAAACTTTTGGCTGCTTTTACATGATTTTGGCAAAAAAAAAAAAAAAATCCAAAAATGCAAAATTGGGTCAGTCTTGCCTGTAAACAGTAAGTTTTTTGTCACCAATTAATTAAAGTTAAAAATTGACCTTTCTACATGTATTTCCCACTCTTTATTTCATCACACAAGGGAAGCACCTCTATTTCTTGAATGACAAGAGTAGTAAGTGACATTGAAGATTTGAGTCACTTGGTTGCTATTGAATTGAAGTCGGTCTTCCACAGAGACACTATAAATAATCAAATTTCACCCTAAATGAATCACAAACCGAAGAATACCTCATTACAATTATTCCCTTTCGTTTTTGGCTTAAGCCCAGGGGGATTAAAGCACTTTAAAATATACAAACTGTCCGAAATGGGCTTGTAAAAAATCTGGCCTGTACGCTTTCAATCGGTGAATTTGCTATGTCACTCCATTATAGAAAACAACTCCACTTTAAATAAACTCTTTTTTTTTACAATTTTAGTTATAAAATCCCTACCCTCCAGATTTACCTAGCCTGCTCGAAAGTGGTATTATGCCGCAAAACGATAAGACGGGATGCCGAGTGCTCAACAGCTAAAATTACCCCACTTTCCTCCGTAGTTACATTCTGATCTAAGTCTCAGATTTTTTGTACCCCCTTTTGTGGAGAGTCGATGCTTTTGCTTTCAGGTGAAATAATTTAGTGCAGTAGAAAACGAGACGCCAGCCCACCGATGAATTATCTAAAGCTAATGGTTGGCTACACATAAGAGGGCTGTTTTGATCCATCCCATGATGCATAGCAATGTGCTTACACCGTAATGTACTAAACACATGCCGTAACTTGAGGATTAAAAAAGTGTCCAAAAGACCCACAAGACAATTCAGAATCATGCTAACAATTTTTCTAAGTAATCCTTTGTGGGCTAAAATGAGCCATAAAAAGTCAGGTTTTTTATGTGTTAAGGATAGGGAAATTTTACGGGATCACAGACCCTATGAGATAAAATTTCCCAAAACTGGGTGCATTGTGGCGATTGAACCGATACACCCTCTGGCTAACGATACAACAGGGGGGCTGGGTGCTCATGTTGCAATACAATGGTCTCCTGTTAATTAGCACTAGTCAATTAACCATAATTAAACAAATCACTTATCAGATGATTGCACAATCAAATTTGAGTCATGTCAGAAATATGGCAGAATTACATGGTCCTAATTAATTGTGGATCCCACATTTTGTTCATGCAAATTAGCTCTTATGATTATAACAGGAGATATCTGAACAAATTTTACAGCATTAAAATTAATCATTTCATGGTCGACCCACCACCCTACCAAGTTCTGGGTTGTTGCCCTTGAGTTGTTGTACCGGGATTAATAATATTATTCTATTCAAACTTAACTATACAAATACAATAATTGTTCCCAGCAACCTCTTGATAATGTCATCCGTTGGATCGTTGTTCTTTAAAATTTTGCTAAATAATACACCCTATTATCATTTTGCTGTACAAAAAATGTTTGTGTGCCTACTGTGCAGAAACGTAGAAGTGTTGTTGGCAATCTCTTTTCCCGTAATAGGTATGAATACTTAACAAAACATAAAACCATACCAATTTTGTGACCCCAATTTTCTTGGGTGTGTCTTAAATCTCCAGAATCCACTGCTTTCATTGAAAAAGACAATACGCCTTGCAAATCAATAGAAGGCATCATGAGTTAACAGTTAAAAATTCACAGAATTGTGGTTTGTTGGTACGTGGATTAATGGACATGATCATACACAGACAAGCCGATATACGATCTCGTAAGTTGTATGGATGAAGCGAGGATTAATGAATGGATATTGATTGGAGGTTAATGACTGGATATTTATGTGAGGTAATGGCTTGGATTTGATTGATGCGGTAATTATCTGGATAGTTATTGGAGGTAACTTATCTGATATTGATTGGAGGTTGATATTGATGGTGAGGTTATAAATTTACTGAATATGATTGGACTTACCTCTCTCGTACTTCCCTCCTTTCTTCTCTTTTCTCCATCATTCCCGGTAAATAATGGATATTAATTGAGGTTATTGTTGCCATATGATAGGCACCACTATTAAAGTCGTATACATCCAACGGTCAGATGATATAAAAATCTCAACCCTTTTAGATACGTCAGGGGACAGGTTGTGGATCACACAATTCCCCTTTAAGCTGAAAAATACTTGAAACTTGGGGTGGATCTATGCAGATCTTGCCTGAAGCTGGAATGGAGTAAAAAAAAAAAGTCTTACTGCAGAGTACACATGCAAACAACTTAAATCAAGAATTTCCCATTGGAAACTGTTGAATATTGCAGTTTTCGATAGTACATACTTTTAACCCCTTCATTTTTTGATATAACAAGGCGTGTATTAATGTGATTTGAGTGATTTTCTAACAATATCAACCAAGATAGTCACAAGAATTGAACCAATTTGCCATCTGATATGGCGGCAGCCATATTTGACTTGGCGACCTCTATGACCTCCTGACCTAAATATTTTTATTCATAGTGTTCTGAATAATAATAATAATGTAGATTTATAACACACACATATCCACCCTGCGGGGTGCTCAAGGCGCGATTGCCAATTATTATTACC
This sequence comes from Ophioderma brevispina, assembly GCA_023653785.1. Lineage (NCBI taxonomy): Eukaryota > Metazoa > Echinodermata > Ophiuroidea > Amphilepidida > Ophiodermatidae > Ophioderma > Ophioderma brevispina. The sequence goes on from JAMKCH010046880.1 coordinate 10,829, forward strand.
GCTGCCATCAGGAAATCGTCACAATCATTTCGCTTCATCTAGGTGGCTGCTGGCTAGGCGCACAACTCTATCAGCACTTAGATTGTAATATCCCCCATAACAGCTACCCTTGTGGCTTGGGTCAACAAAGCAATTGAGACTAAGTATCTTGCCCAAGGACACAAACACGTTGGCCACAATGGGGCTCGAACTCACGATTTTAACGGTTCAATGATCATGAGTCCTGCACTTATCCACTGGACCACACATGCTCTCAAATACCTCTGAAATCATCTGTGAAATATCTTTGAAATATTGGGAAATTGAACTGTTTAAGCAACTGGAATACTGTATTTTAGAAATGGAAAATAAAGAAACTGAAAGTAGGAAATTATGCTGCTATCATTAGGCACCCTCTGACCCAATGGCCCTATTCAGAACCTTCAAAAATGTTCTTTTAGTTACAGAAAACAAAACCACTAAAAACCGTTCTACCTGAAATTACAAAAAAATAGTGAAAAGTTTTGTAGAATCAAGTTCGAGTGAAGTAAAAAGCTATGAGAATGGTGAGCAAGAAACAGTGTCGTCTGCTGAACCTTCTGACACTTAGCTGTGTCATAAACTGTATGTCTTCACAAACTTTAAAGGTTGAAGACGTCATTAAAAATATACTTATGGTGAAATTTTAAATTCAAAATGAAATTTTGTACAGGAAAATGTATATCATTTGAATTTAAGGCTAGGTTTTGTTGTTTGAAGAAATTAGGTTGCCGAATTTTACAGTCACTGAGTCAGCGTAGGCCAATTTTAGGATAATAAACAGATC
>JAMKCH010046881.1:0-11181 GCA_023653785.1 Ophioderma brevispina
GGGTAAGTTCTGTGGGGGTGCACGGGGTGTACCATACATACCCAACTATTCCTCTCTCCCAAAGTGGAATACTGGCGTCCATTAAAAAAATCTAATTTAAAAGTCCTTGCTTTTACAGTTCAAAAGTGTAGCCATCAATACTCGACCGGTCAAACAACGCCACAGGTTACGAATTTGATTTTGCCCAAATCCAATTTGACTTGATGTAACGGATTGATTTGAATTCCTAAGCAACACAGTGTACATATATCATAATTTGTATAGACCATTTTCCGGCCTTTTTGACAGTTAATGAAACATATGAATGATGCTTTTACCCAATAATGAATGGAATTGTTGAAATTGCATTCCCATATATAATAAAAAAAACTATCAAATACAAAAAAATATTGGAATCCGTGGTTTGAATTTGAATGAAAAAAAAAAGGTGAATGAATGGCGGGAAAACATATACTTTGAAGTACAGTATAAATATACAAAAAATGTTGTTAAAAACTATGAGTAAGGCATCAATTAGACATGTTGTATGTGCATTGCTGCACCCGTCTGCGCCATAAAGGCTGACCTCAGAGATGAGATTTCCTGAGGATGGCGCCTCATTTTTCTGACAAATGTGTTTTTTTGCCTAAACTTAAGCTTGCTCCACGCATTAATCACTGTGTGAAACAAAGAGGTTCTATATAGATAGAGAGGACAAAACGTACGTCATCTTTAGAAATTCATCGTCTCAAATGTTTTGCCGACCACAATAGAAAACATAGAGGGAGTACCAAACATAGAAGCAAGTGGCTGCCTCCGCTCTTCACAATACTGTGGGTGCCGCTTGCATATTACATAATCGGTAGTGATACAAATTGATGTATGTGTTAGAGGTGGCCAGGTGTAATAATAGTGCACCTGGAGTCATTGTGCTCAGATACTCACTTGCTTAGGTGCTTAGGCCGCGCTTTTAGGTGAAAAGATATTCATTCTGAGGGCGGGTTTATTTAAATCAAGACGGACTGGACGTGTCATTTTCATTCGTTGTGTGGCCATGGGTAGGACAAAATTTAACCACCCAATAGCATCCCAAACATCAACAACTGATATTTTGCCGGATTGTTTGTATCGAATTGACATTTGTGGTATACAAGCACCCAAATAATAATAATTATCGTGCAATATTCACAATGTCAGCGCCCAGCACGTACGACTGGTTTTGATTGGGCCTTCACCCCCTGGTGTGAAATAGCTAAGGCTCAAAATCGATTGTATTTTATATGGAAAATCAAAGTTTTGTTTTAAAATTACGGATTCCGGAATTTTGGTTATACAAATATTCAATGGGACTATATAGAATACATAATGTTAACGCATCAAACAAAAAATACGAGTCACCTCAAAATTTGGGAATTGGGCATGTTGGATGACTATCTTTAGTTCTAGGCACGTATTTTGATTATTAACGGAAAAAATCTATTCGAATTCTATGAGTCAGGACTTTAAGTGCCAGCTGTGAGGTCTGTTTATCAGCCACAGCCGTCTAGAGATCGGAAGGTTGTTGTCGTTGGTTCGATTCACGCGCCGGCGCAGCCCTAGAAAACTTTTCTTTCTAGGATTGCTTCGATGCTTGTCAGTGCTCGTTGTGTAGTGATTCGATTTGTCCACACATCTGGGGGGTAAAAACATTTTAATTCCTCTACTTTCGTATTATTCAGTTAATCATTGTATCATGCATTTGATTCCTAGTGGGATGTGTGTGTGTTCTAATACATGATGCGTGACCCTCATGCGTACTGTAGTTAATGTACAGTACATGTACATCACAGTAAAATTGATGCGCTTCCTCATACCAAATGTGAATTTGGACTTTGCTTTCACACATTATAGTCGATCCAACATCATATTGCCCGGCACTCTTTGTTTTTAGGCTGCGACCAAGTATAGAATAAAGTGAATCACTTCAGGTGTAATCGGTAGTATAATGATAAGCCGATTTCAATAGATTTGGACTCCGAGTCAAAGTAAAACTTAGGACTGAGCCATTTGCACTTTTCAGGAAATAAAACCATGATGCATAGGCCTATAGTATATTATCGTATATTATCTATCTATCTATCTATGCACCATGTCCCATAGACGTTGGCTCCTCGAACAAATTTAGACTAGCTATTCCTATCTTGCGCTTCAAATATGCCTTGTGGAAGGTGGTGCCCACAATGTCATCTTCCCATCTCTTCCTTGGTCTTCCCTATCTGTTTGTGCCTGCGACAGTTTCCATAAAAAATGCGTTTGGGTAGGGGGATGTTGTTCATCTGCACAAAGTGACCACACCATGTCAGCTGCGAGGCAGTGATGCGAGGCTAGGATACCTTTGTTGAAAGTGGCAGAGGAGATTTGACAGAACTTCTTCATTCCGGATCTTATCCTTCCAGCTGATATTAAGGATTTGTCTGTAGCATCGCATCTCAATGCTTCCAACTTCTTCATGTCATTCTTTTTGACGGTCCAGGTTTTCAGAGCCATCCAGAAGCACTGGGTTGACTAGTGAATTAACAAGTCGTAATTTGGTGGAGTGAGATGTCTTTATCACTCCAGACTCTCGATGTCCCTAGTGCTGTTGCTGCCAATAATAATCTGCTTTTGATTTCGCTGGTGGAGTCGTTTGATGGTGTTAGCGTTACTCCCAAATACTTGAATCTGTTAACCTGCTCAAGTGGTGAACCATCAAGCTGGATCTTTACTGGGAAGATGGTCATCACGGGAGAATACCATAGCTTTTGTTTTAGGTATACTGATCTCCATCCCCTATTTCTTGCTAGCATGATGCACTTGCTCAATCAAGGTTTGAAGATCGTCCTCTGAGTCAGCGTGATGAGATATATCGTCAGCAAAACGGAGGTTTTTAATTTGTAGCCATCCAGTTATGCCCAAGTTTTTACAGTATCAAAGGCTTATGCTAAGATGTATTCGAGAAATAGGTTGAGAGGTCTGGTACTTGTACTTGATGGGGAATTACTCTCCAACCCCCTGGTGGAGCAAACCGGAGAGGACACGGTCTGCGGCAATGTGCTTGCTTAGTCTTGCTGGTTATGTTTTCCTTGTGATGGATGGTCGATGGCGTTTGAAGAATTTCAGGATTGTTATAGTGGTGAGGTGCTATGGTAGATTGTCCAATTCCTTATTGTTGGGGGAACAGGATTATTTATAACAGTGTTTGTTTGAGTTTGATGATTGAATAGGAGTTGTTAAGATGCGAATGCCGTGATTGTCGCAGAGCTGGCTGCAGAAGGTTTCCTATGGGCAGTGAGCAGTGATAGGTGACCGAGTCTGGCTTGTTGAAAAAGGCAAAGTTCGACGTATGAGCCTTCTTGATTGCAAGATTCCAGTTTGAGTTCGTTATTCTGAAGTAGTGGCACTACCTGGTTTTTGTGCGTTTATAATCCTTAATAATTGAAACGTGAAGCCCTTCTTTGTACGGCTTCCAGTTGTGTATGTTCTTAATATGTAAGGATCCCAGACTGCCGAGGCGTATTCCAGTAATGGTTCTAACAGAGTGATTTGTAAGCTAATGCCTTTGTGTCCTGGTTACATGAATATAGGTACGGCTTATGAAAGCCTAATGAACGTGGGCTTTTGAAAGTATCCTCCTGTAGGTGTGGTTCCAGTTTTTAATTATTTGTATAGTGACCCCCAAGTATGCATGGCTATCGGTTACTGCTAACACTTCTCCACCCAGTGTGTAATCAAATTTCTTTGGGGCTCTGGATGAGTTAATCTCATGGTTAAAAATTTCTGTGTGTTAAAAACTTCATGCGCCACTTTGAACCCCACATTCCAGTGTGTTCAACTCCTCTTGCCAAAATGTGTGTAATCAAAAAATCATGTGCGATTTCACGGTAGATGACGCAGTATCAACGAATAGTTCACTGATGACTGAATGTTTTGCGATGTTATTCATGTAGCAGGAACAGCAGCGCCCAAGAGTACCGTACCCTGAGGGACGCCAGAAGAAGAAACAACATTGAGCCAGGCCGATTTCTCACACCGACGACAAACCCCTATGGGTACGGCCCTTAGGAAGCTATGATCCAGGCATGTGTTTTATTTTGAATGCCATAAGAATGTAATTTGTAAGCAAACGGTTATGGGGGACAACATCAAAAGGCTTTGGAGAAATCCATAATAATCATGTCAATCTGGGACCTTAATGTTAAGAGAAAATGCCAGGTCTTGTTTGCTAAGAATGAGTGTTGAGTTGTGTTTTCCAGAATGCTTTTGACGGAACCGTGTGCTTGTCAGTTAGAAGTGGAATTGTTAAAGTGGTGCAATTATGTTGGAGGAATGAACAATGTTCAAGGACTTGAGGCAGACTGAAGTGCGGAGACGGGACGATAATTTGATGCGAGAGAACCTTCACCCTTCTAAAAATCGGGGAGATCTAGCAAGTGAACAGGGGTCAGGTACGACTCAGTGTCCAGGAATGCTGGAAAATTAAAGCGAGCGCTGGAGCCAACTTCTCGGCTGCCATCTTTAAAATTTTGGCAATGTCCCGTCAGGCCCGGAGGCCTTGTGATCAAGATCCTTTAGGCGTTTTCTACCCCTCTGGGATATGATGTATCCGGCCATAGGAGGGGGTACAGACATCTGGTCAAGTGGGTTAATTGTGAATTTTCATCGTGTACAAACGAACTGAATGGTTCGTTCAAAATATCGGGCGTTGTGTTTGTTGTCCATTACAACGTCGGCCATTTTTCTTTAAGGTTGGTATCCCTATGTGTCGATGTTGAAGGCTTTATGATAAAATGAGAAGAACTTTGGATGAGGACAGAGCGCACACTGATGGTATGTCGCCTGTATGCGTTTAGGTTTCTGTGGACACTTTTTTCCTCAGTTCGAGGGAAAATGTCAAGCTGGTTGAATTTGTAATCTCTTATGCAGTTATATGCTCTCTGTTGGTTTGTGCCAAAACCGTTTGATTTTTTCTATTTATCTGGATCAGACTACGTTAGAGACCATTTGGACGGAATAAATTCATCCATAGCGGACTCAATTTTAGATTGAAAACCTTAATTGAGTTGACAGATGTATGATTGTGGGTTTGAAAAAACTCTTTGGGACCACAGCCAGATGATTTTTAACGGGCTTCAGTGTCAGCTTTATGGTACATAAACACCCTATGTGGTTTTTGCCTGATGAATTTGGGTTTAGTGTTCATGACAATAAATGGTTACATCATGGTAAATTATCCCAGGGACAATACACGATCTATCAACCAGGGTATGGTTTGAGACGAAAAAGAGATCAAGCGTTATTGCGACACTAGTCGGGCACGGACAATCTGTTCCAAGGCCAAATCAATGGCAATATCCAGCTATGTCTGGAACAGACCGGCATAGGCCAAACAGGCCGGATCAACACGAGCAGGATCCCATTAACATCAGGAAGATTGAAATCCCCCCCAACCAAATATGGCCATTGGTATTATGTCTGATCTTAACCAGGGACTCACGTAAGGCATCAAGGTACTCGGCTGAATTACAAAACTTCTGAGACCTATAGAAGGAGCCGATTGTCAAGTCTTTGCCACACGAATTTTAAAGTATCCAAGACGGCTTCACATTTAGTATCAAGGTCGGTTCTGTGTGTAGCCACAAATGTTTATTACGATATGCATCGGACACCCCTTTGGTTTTGCCAATCTCCTATCCCTATCTTTGCGGATAACCGAAAAGTTTGGGGGGAAAAAAGTTCGCTACATTGACAGAAGGGTCGAGATGGGTTCCGTCCAATGATGATGTCGCGCTATGTTATTAATACACACAGCTAAGTCAGCGACTTTACCCCTGATACGTCAACGTTGATGACCATACACTTAAGGGAACTAAACCCCTTTGGCTTGTCTTTCCTCGGTTGTCATCACGCGAACCCCCTCGTTTGAAATTTGTTCTACCAAATTTGATTTGTTGAACCACTGTGATCGGTTCTAGGGAAACCATTCTTTTTGTCACTACTAGCGATACCTCCGTGAGGAGAGGAAGCAGCAGTGGAGACCAAAAGGCTCCTCCCATTCAGGTAAGGAAGGAAAAACTGGAGGGATAATTCAAGTGAGACACTAGAAAATAGTGTGTTGGCATAATTAGCACTGCACACTTATGGCAAATCCATGGAAATTGGGCATATTGTAAAGCTTCATAACTTGGGGTGGACATGCCCATGCAGTCACGTGGTACACGCGTTAAAATTATCGCAACACGTCGCACCTCTGGCCCCATTAAGTCGCTTTATCACAGATGTGTTAAACGTAGATTTTGGGTGATAGGAGGCAGGGTTTGGGTGGAGATCACCAGCTTGCATGAGCATGATCACTGCCAAGGAAGAGCCACAACTTTGGCAACGGTTACTTAGGTCATGACACGTGCCAGCGCCCTTGTCATTGTAATATGTATTTGCTTTGAAGTAGCCAGGGACATTTAAAACTTAGCAGGTGTGTTTTGTATCAAAGTTAGGTACAAATTATAATGCTGGAGAGGAACGAGGATTGATTAGAAGGCTACAGTCACCTGTGGGAGTCATTGTTTTTGACACCGAGACAGATAGCAATTTGTATCCATTGAGAATAAGACAGAACGACAATTTATAATGAGTTGAAAATTCATGTTAACAAACACCAGTTTATGCCCTAGAATAAAGTATAGACCATACATACAGGAATGCCAGAAGACATCCCGGGCCAGCCAAATAGGTTTCCAACCCATCTGTAGCTTGTTGTTAAGTTCTGATGCAAGCTTTAGCCTTGGTATAGAGAAGCATCACTTAAAGAGGCCATCGTGCCATAACTGATTCGAATGACGTCGTGTAATCAATGAGACCAGCCAAAAAAACTCCCATCTTTCTTCTCTAGGCGATGTGGGATTAGGAGCTTCAGGACGAAGACTTGATTCAATTGTGGAGCGGCCAGTTCTGAACCCTGGCTTGTATATTATGAGTGAAAAAATTCACTTACCATTCAATCATCATCGTTTGATTCCTATTCACTGCCCTCCGTTAGCTTGATTAGATTTGATTTTGTCAATACCAACAATATTCTCCTTGCTCCAGGAGATGTCTTCTATCCCAATAACATGTTTGATTGCATTTCAATCTATTTCGATGAATTTTTGTAGAGCTTCCTCGAACAGTTTTGAACAGATTTTAGGTTTAAAATTCTTGTTATGGTTTGGCAAACAAAGCTGTTTATTTGTGACCAATAGTTCTATGGGGTTTAAATCCTGGTGATAAGGAGGAAGACGAACTATTTCATGGACATATGCTTTGGCCAGGATCATCTATCGTACCTGTGTGTAGTTTGGCTTATTATTATGAAGTTTTAAGATCCTTTTCAATGATTTGTTGTGAAGTTTCATTATTGCCCCTCATACATCAAGAGCTTCTACCTCCACGCATATGTATTTGAGGGGGACATATGAGGTTGGATCGAATATAGGAGCCAGTTGTGTGTAAATAGAAGCCATGATATACTTCCAGTCGCAGCGAGCGATTTCTGCTCAGTGTGAGCATGCGTAACACTTGATCTTGGGTCAAAAATCACCGTATTGCGCACACACTCGCTCGCTTGCGACTGAAGTTATAAGGGCATACTTTCATGGTCTAACGCAATTTGACCAATATGTGGAGTCGGGCCTTCTTGCAATAACATTACATGATTAACTTCAGATAAAGGAAAGACACTGGGATCAAAGATGGGGACTGGGATTTGCATTCAATGCGTTGACACCATTGAGAGAGACCGTCAATCGTTATGCTGACCGCGTTCAAGCGCTTCAATAACGATATTGGGAGTTTACCATAAACTACTATGGGGTGAAAAATAGAAAAGGGTGATAAAAAGTCGGTGGGGGGGGTAAAACATTTTTTAATCCATTCAAAACACAACTTTAACAATGTATCATTAATTTCATTAATATCCAATTTGCCATTTTGATTTGGGAATATTAACTCTTCAATTAAAAATGTTGTGTCATGGAAAACGGATTATTGCAAGGGGTCTGCGCTTTGCGCGGGTCAGTAGGGTTGAACGAAAACCCATTCTAGACGTTTGGGGAAAGAAGGTTTGAAGATGCTTTTCTATAGTTTGAAGGGTTTGCTGAAATCATAGAGTTTGTTTTTGGGTCCAACCTCTGGGAAATGTGGGGAACTTTGTAAAATAAGGGGGTAAAATTGTACAGGGGTTAAATTTAAATCAAGTCACATTGTGTTCAAATGTTACACCAATGTATACACCAATGAACATATATATATTATCTATACTTGATAAAGGGGTTTACCCGAAATGTGCACAAAATAAAAACAACTTTTTACACTACTGGCTTCATATTCGGCCATTTGACATTGACTTTCGATTTGACACTTATCTTTAAATTTCTCGTCATAATTAACTGTACTACTAACCTTGGCAACAAAACCTTGGTAACAACAAAATTATACATTTTTGACATTTGATCTCTCTATGTTGATGATTACTGTTACAAGTGTGACCTTAAATTATCTATATATATATATATATATATAGATATATATATATATATATATATATATATATGGTCGAGGTAATGCGTAGCACTGGTTTCATTAATTTTATTTTTATATATATATATATTATATATATATATATATATAGATATATATATATATATATATAATATATAGGTCTCAAATTGGTATATGGTATGATGTGTAGCAGTGCACAAATATAGTATAAAATAATAAACAAATAATAAACACAACGCTTCGGGTCTAAACCCTTCACCGGTGGGAATAGAAACTGATACTACAAGAGACCTCTGGCAAGAAAACCTTGGAAGAATTAAAACAAAAAAAAGGATAAACACAACGCATAGTGTGAAAACCTATATTACGGTATGATACATAAGTGTGATAACTGAGTAAGCGCTAGAATACCACAACTGTAAATGCACCAAAATGCGCGTTATTGAACACCGTTGAAGGGTTTTTAGACCCGAGCGTTGTTGTGTTTATTATGTTATACTATAGTTGCAAGGCTACATTAGAACCCATTTTTGTACCACTTTGAGACCTATAGATATATATAGAGCTATAATATATATAGATATAGATAATATATATATTATATATATTAATTACATCGCTCGGTCGAGAAACTATTTTTCTTCTTAATTAATCAAGGTTACATGTTTTTTTCTTTCCATACCAGTAAACATTGTCTGGCTTTAACATGGGAAACAAACTAAGCTATCAAGTGCAGCGATTCCAAGTATTTCTTTGCCTGTGATACTGCTGACCGTAGCGGTGGGGTAAATGAGACTAAGTCCTTGGAGGGATTATCTTTACACAATGTAGCACGACACGGCAGTAACACCATTACCGTTTGGCGATTTCTCACCTGTAGCAGATCCGAATGATCCGAAAACCGAGGACTTCCAGTGGGATTAGAGAAGGGTCAATGCAACAAACATTGTATTCAGGTCGATACATACAAAGGAGGAAGTTGCAAAGGCAAAAAATTTGTTCTTAGTCCCTGTCCATAAAAAAAAAACATGGCTAAAGCACCACAGCAGATTTGGTACTTTAATCATCGTTTTCCACGGAGAAGTGGGGGTCCTAGTAGTAAACTTTCCTCGGTGCGCTAAAACGCCGAAAGCTTTCAGGATAATTGTTTTTTTTTCATCCTTTCCGGTCATTTTAGCGAAAAAAAAAATGTGAAGTATTAGCCCCGTCCGGGGTTAGGGTATATGGCGTCAAAGTCGATGAGTAAGGGTGGGGGGTGGGTGTGGTTGCCCAACAAGAATATTTATAGTACATTTTTGAAAATTATTTGCACATACGGCTCTAAAAAACTCATGTTTAGATAAAAACTCGCCATTTGCCATCTTTTAAAGTTGAAGACCGCTTGAAATATGATATTCCTACGTTTTAGTGCACCGATTGGATTTCCCTTATTACTATTTTAAAATTTGGCGAACGCGGACTTTATGACGCATTTGACGCCATTACTCGTATATGTTGTAATATTTGGTATAATTAAAAGAGGAAGACCATAGCTATCCACTGGTATCAGAATCATAAGCAGCGGGACCGCGGTTTTGTAACGAATTCTCGATTTATAATCACCTTTGGTAAACCGTGTTACAAAAAAGCTAATTGGTTAGACGAGGGTTAACACCCCAATTCGACAGTTTGAAAAAAAGATCAGTTGGATTATGGACTACAGAATGATTATCTTGAGCAAAACCTTGTATAATGTGGATGTTGTTTCTTCGACTTCAAAAAGAGAGTTTTCAATGGGACACGAGCAAATAAAAATTCCTTTAAAATAGCTGATGAAATAGCTAAAATGGGACCATGGACATGAATCGGACATAACCTATGACATGTACATGACATCTTGTCCAAATCACGCTATTTTTCACAACAAAAATCCGCCTTTGTATGCAAATTACGTTGATTTCAGCTCAGACCTTATTACAAACATGCCAATACAATCGTGCAATCAAAAAACTAAAAAACAGGGCCTAAACATACTAATAATAATAATAATAAATGGTATATATTTGGTATAGCATTAACAACAAACACCTATCTAACACATTATTATGCAAAATAAAGAATCAAAAGCAAAAAAAAAAGCAAAGTGAATCTCGAAATATTTTAATAGTACTTGGTCGTTGCTTAAAACAAAAGCAAGACAAAAGGAGCTTAACATAGGACTCAACCAAAAAGAAACCAGGTTTGAAACGCCTGTACTATTTCAAACTTCACGATTCACGCCACGAAAAAAAGTCACGTCTTTTGGGACGAGTTGTTTTATCACATAGTGCTACCAATACAAATATTTCGGCGAGAACAATTCTCAACCATAATATCCTCGGACATTAATAGTTTGATATATGCTCGCACAAAAGCAGTATTACAACGAATTCCCTTTGATACCGTATAAGCTTCTTCATGCAAAAAGATTTTTTTTGAAACGCGAAGAATCGGCATACAAAAGCCTTGTTACATTAAGTGTGCGGTGTTTCAACGGAATATATTCATGACTGATGAACCTGAAAGGCTCAACTGGATTGTTTATTTTCCGTAACTTTGATGGTGTTGGGGAGATGATGATGTTAAATTACTCTTTGCTACTCGGAAGTTACTCTCTCGCTACGCACTCCGATT
>JAMKCH010046882.1:0-22674 GCA_023653785.1 Ophioderma brevispina
GATGATATGTTGTGGGAGTATTAAGGGGTGTTAGGTGGGCCTTGTGGGGGGCAGTCATGTTACTTTTGCTAACACGCAATATATTCGATACATTGTAGGGCCTTAAAATTTATGTGCCAGTTTTCGGTTGACCGCTAGATCAGGAGGGGGTAATTTATGTTTGCACATGGGTTCAAAATTTAATTGTTCAAATGTTTGAAAGCATACCAAATGTCCTTTTGATTTAACGATTCAAAAAAAAAATGTGGTAATTGCATCACGGTTTTGGAGTTCTGCATATAAAATGAGCCAAAAAGGTAAAACAAATTGACAATTTAAGAAGTGTAGATGTAGATAAATGTCAAGATGCTTCGATTGGGTTAAAAAGGCAATAATTAGTTTGCACGGCTTTACAGATTTAATTGGGGAATAGCTTGTTGCTACTGTTCTATGCCTCGATTACCTTGCTATGTGCCCAAAATTATGTCAAAGAATTATCGAAGCCACTGGCTATGACCTAAAGTGAACATTAGCCATAGTCAAAACTAATTTAGTTTTATCCCCTAAATCCAACCAAAAATTTGTAGTCATTTTTTAAACCAAATATGAGAGATGACAACGTCGCCTCTTTTAGCATTTGTCAATTCGATTTTACCCAATCGTAACAGGTCGGTCGATAGGACTATTTACGGGGCGACACCGGCTGCAAACCAACACTCTAGATCTAAAGGTCGACAAAAAATGACAACATCCATTTTTTCGATATATTGGACCCTATAGACATGACATATATTATGGTTGTTGCCAAAAAATTAAAATGGACGAAATTACATGGCTCCTCCAGTCCACTGTTAGAAATCAGTGTAATAATTGGGGTATTTCTATTATCCGACATTTCTGAAAATTACAGAATAGTTCACCATAAATATTCCACGGGACAAAAAGGCAACGAGTATTAATTTGACAGGTTTAAGAGAACAAATAGAAAAAATAAAATGTCTTACTGGTCGCCTGGATGTATCCTCGAACTGCAGAAGCTACCTAATTTCACATTGTTGTTAAAGCAATATTAGCACATTTTATGACCGAGCGCCCAAATTTTCCAAAATGTGATATTTTTGACACAGCATGTTGGAAATTGTCTAGAAAAAAACACCTGCGAACGAGAATGCTCAAAAATGCGTAGTATCATAACATTGCGATTTTTGTAATTAGAATTGGGATCGTAGATTGTACTTAACGGCAAGGCTGGAAATGCTAAGTTAATGTCCGTCCTGAGAAAATAGTGCCACCTCAAGAAAATGACTCTATTTGCCGTTCCTGAACAATAAAACAATAATAGATGAGCGTAGATAATATATGGCGCAATTTTCCCGGCTATTCATATTGGCAAAAGCAGTTTCAGCAGCCGTGAATTAGTTCGGGGATGATAATAGAGGTGTTGAGTCGCTTAAAATTGAGCGCGAAATATTTTCAATTTTCCACCCTATATTCAGGATTTTCGTACTTTGCCTCAACATAGACGTCATGGTGACGTCATAATGGGGATGTTAGTACTTTATTTGGTACCAATGGAAAGAAGGAAACTATAAGCTATCCTTTGGTACCAAATTTACGGTTCAGTAACGAAAATCACAGGGGGGGACGGTGGTAACCACCCCCCCCCCTTCGGCAATTTTGTTACCAAAAAATGGCATCAGTGGTAGACGAGGGTTAATGTTTAAACACGTCAGAACTAAAGGAACCCCCACTTTCAATAGCAGGAACCTGTTATAACTGGTAGACTGGGTACCAGGGGGGCTTTGGGGGCTAATGCCCCCCTCAAAGTTCTCAGAAAAACGAGGAAGGAAGAAACCGGAAGGGAAGAACGAAAAGATGGAGGAAAGGAGGAAGGAGAAAAGACGAAGAAAAAGAAGAGCGGAGGAAACATGGTAATTTATGCGGATCAAAAGTGTCGAAGAAGTACGCAAGGAAAGGTGTTTCAGGTTTTAAAACATAAATTCTCAGGAGCTTCCAGGGGCTCTTCCCCCTGGACCCCTGGACCCAACCAGGCCCTGGACCCAACCAGAGGCTAATGGTTCGAACATCTTTAGTCCAGCTTCCATCAATAAAATTTCCTGGGCACGCCTTTGATATAGGTATGATCAATTCCGCAGGTACCTGTTTTTATAGCTGACTCAATGTATACACTGCTATACAACAGGTACCAGTGGAATGGTTACTGTTCCTTAAAGTGTTGTACCATGGATTTCCAACCCTGGACTAAATATGTTGCTTTTTACTCTAAAATAATATTGAAATTCACATTTCTTTTAAAAAGCCAGAGTTGTATTCGAACCTGTGCTGTGATACGACATTTTATTAACGATGGCTCTCAGCCATCAACTAGCGAGGGAGTAGGTGGTAGGGTGGATTGATAGCACTGTTATGAGTGTATACTTGCGTCAGTTTATAACAGGTACTGACTGGAATAGCAAATAGCAATTTAACAGTTATATCAGTTTCTGCTAGTGAATTGGGCGACTCTAAACGTGTGTTTTGGTTGGTAGTTTTTACAGATCCCGGTTGTACTTTCAGATAAGATGCACAAAAAGGCGCCCCACACAAAACGTCCATTGGAAACTAAAGGGAATCTAACAACCAATATCGTCATGAGTTTCCAAACAGGCCAATCGACCTTTTTGGCGAAATTGAAGTGGTTTGCATATTATGATACGTATCACAAGCTATGTTCAATTACCAGAGTATTGAGCAAAAATAACACACCCCCCCCCCCCCCCACCCCCCCCCCCCCCCCCCCCCCCCCCCCCCACCCCCTTCCAATTTTAGAATTATAATTATTTTCAACTTTGGGGACTCATACCCAAACGCCAAATGAAAGTCTTCCAAAAGACCAATCTGCATTCGTCTGTTTGCTGTATATAAAACCACCCACGGCTGCTTTAGTAAGTGAGGTATCGTTCAATGGGATACTGCGAGATTCATCTCCTCGCTTGATCAACACGGGGGGTGGGGGGGGGGGGGGGGCTATAGAAGTCTGGTCGAAGTTTATATTAGTACATGTTGTAGCTGTATCTGAGTCGATTTTGCCACACTCAAAAATATTATAATTTTTCCAGATTTTACTGACAGCAATTCTGCCGAAATTACTGGTAAATTTTTACAGTATACTGTAAAATGGATTCAATCAAAACACTGAAAATATATATTTGGCGATTAATTACAGAGATTGTGATGTGTAGAGAAGAAAAGGCACTGACGAACACCGTAACTTAGAAGGCCTCCCACAAATGTTACGACGGTGCAATATACTTCTATAAAATTCAGTTAATTTTGATAAAACATATTCATTAACTGTAATATAAGTGAATTTGGAAATAACACAAAAACTGAAATTATGGGATTTTGTTTGGCAGAATTGCTCCCAGTATTTTCCTATAGGCCTAAGATTTACAGTATTTTTCCCGTAAATAACTTATAATTGAGATCCATAATTGTATAACAATGTTGATATAATTCAAAGTTTCAATACGAGCCTCTCTGATAAATTTTAGTCTTAAAAT
This sequence comes from Ophioderma brevispina, assembly GCA_023653785.1. Classification (NCBI taxonomy): domain Eukaryota; kingdom Metazoa; phylum Echinodermata; class Ophiuroidea; order Amphilepidida; family Ophiodermatidae; genus Ophioderma; species Ophioderma brevispina. The sequence goes on from JAMKCH010046882.1 coordinate 3,543, forward strand.
GCCTCGAAATTGGACAAAAAGTATTTTACTATATCTTTAAATTACGGTCAAGTATTGTCTTTTTCTGATCCCCCTTTTTTTTTTCCTGTGACGTAGTATGGTATTAGTAGTGGTATAAAAAAAATTGCATTTTAGCTGCATGTGTTCCTTTTACCAGACGTAGATTGTAAGATGTCTTGACTGTCTAAGCGACGATCCGTGCGATGAGCACTGCAAGGGGGCCTACGTTTATGATCATTTTGAATCGCGCCATTCATTTTTATTTATTATTAATTTTATTGTTTTTTAGACATATCGCTAAAGGGTCTTTTATTTTGTAATGATGCAACTATACGTTTCATGAGATCATGTTCACCAAATAACCCTATTTCATTTGAGAAGTGATAACACAAACAATACTTGTATTAAGTTACGGTAAATTGGTGCAAAAAAGTACATTATCAGTTTAATTGAATTGTTTTCAAATTAATTGATTGTTGAATTTGGTACTAAAGTAAAGATTCAAATCAATAGCTAAGTTGGTAATTCAAAGTTATAATAACAACAATAATTTTAACCCCAGAAAGGGACATAAAACAATCACTCAATGTAAGTAGACTAATTTTCACTTCAATTTTGTTAATTAGATAGTTAAAACCTCGTTTTGAAAACCCTTACCCTTTCACTTCAACACCGTTTTGGTATGATATTTGTCCATTTTAATTACAATATATTAATTTGAAAGGAAATAAAATGTTTATACATCAAATTCAATGTTCTTATATATTCCCCTTTTATGGAGCATAGTATCGTGGTTATTAGGTATTTGGCTTCATATCAGATGGTGCCAGGTTTGATTCCTAGTTTATATAGTAGATAGGCTTATACTCTGTTTTAAAAAGTTACATTATTATTTTACAGCCAAATTAACCCTTCTCTACCCGAGCCATTTTTTTTAAACAAAATTCCCAAGTGGGGTGGGGTGGTTACGCACCCCTTTGATTTCCGTTACTGAACATCCGATTTCCTGGTAAATTTGGTACCAAGGATAGCTTAGCGTTTTTATTTCCATTTGTACCAAATAGTACCAACCCCCCATTTATGCCGTCACTATGACGTCATATGTTAGGAAAGTGCGAAAATTCTGGATATTGGGTGGGAAATTGATATTTCGCATTTTAGCGAACCCAAACACCTTATTATAAAGCCTAAAATCTCTCATATAAAGTAGTCAATTTCCCATCATGAAAATGTGATATTCCTAACCTTTTTTTCTTTGGGAGCACTTATCTTTGCTATAATACCCCGGTGGATGTGTTGTTTTGGATAAAAAGGAGAAGAAATATGGTCGTTTACAATTACAATTAAATAATCTGGCACACCAAAAAGGGGGCTTTAGCTAGCCGGGGACAACCTGAAGGGGGTGCTTAACCACCCCCCCCCCCGTAGGTAGACGAGGTTAAGATCAATAGTGCAATGTAAAACAAAGAACATCCAAAATCTTTTCGTTTTTTTTTTCCTCTTTTTCCTTTCCTATATTTTCCCACATACCTCCGATATTATTTTGAGTTCCAGCAACTTAGTTGATTAATAATTCAACTAACTCGATATTTATCTGTGTTTATAAAAATCGCAATAACGTAAATGGTTTTGAGTACATGTTACAACTTATCAGTCACATTTTCAGCCATCTCATTAAAATACAACATGATGAATTGGTATTCAAACAAAGATTACTCATTGACATTATTCATAAAATTGATCACACCCGATACGCTTATTAAGTAGATACATGAAATTATTTTCCTTTCATTCCATAACGAAAGATGTTTAACCATGAGTAATTCCCCCCCCATCTCATTCTGCCATTATCAATAAATAACCTACCCCTTTGATAATCAGAATTGGCATTTGACTTGAAATCAAACGTCAGAGATCTTGTCAGCAAACAACTGCCATCTTAACCAACCTCAAAATGGTTAGTTTTTACTCATAGAAGTTTTGACAAACAGACCGTATAAGAGCAACTACTCTAATAGTGCTATGACTCCAAAGGTGAAACATTACGCAATGATCTTTTGATGACAAAATTAATAATACTCCCATGGGCATATCCAAGTCATTTTCAAAAAATTGTTTCTGATATACACCTGAAGGCGTTTATTTTTTGAGAGTTTTAGATACGTCATTTGACTCTAATTGCCAATATTCTCTTCCTATGGTTTTTCGTTACTTGAAAGTATTAAGGCCTACATGACTCTTGTTTTATTTTTTCAGTGACAGTTGGAAACTACGAAAATTGAATACTATAATGTAAGATACATATGATAAAAACGGTTGTTTTTTAGTTTAATTGTACTGAAAATAACCGTATTCATTATAAACACGTGTTGTATGTGTCGATCGTTAGAATTAAAGTGATTTCGTCCGAACGCCTCGGTAAATTTTATACAATCATAAATGACATGATAGTAGATAAGCTTTTCTGTCTTCTTGAATAAACTAATGAGTCTTTGATTCCATTTTACTCTAAAAAAGTATCAAAATATACACCTTCAAGCAATGAAGTTTAGTCTAATAATTTCAACAAAACCATGGTTTCAAAGCGCATTACATACGCTTTTGATGTCCTAGTGGTAACTTCACATGTGGGTTTGGGCCGATGCGACAATTTGGAAATCAGCAAATACTGTAAATTTTATGTACAATTTACCATGCGTATAAAACGACTACAACCATGACAACTGGAGCTTTTATTTCGAATTTTTTTTCGAGAAAACACCATTATCGTACATTCAGTATTATGAATTTCAATTATACGATTAAGTAAAAAATGCTATAAATTTACAAGAAAATTCTGGCAGCATTCTTCCAACAAAATCCAGGAAAATCCATCTTTTACAGGTTTCCATTCAAATAACTGTATATTTTATAAATTAACTGTATATTTATAGCTTGATGTATTAAATATTTACATTGAGTATGTAAATTGTTATCAATCCTAATACAAATAAAAATTGTAGAACCTCATCATTCCTCTGTTCTATCTTCACTGGCACATTATTTTGCCTGTAAGAGACAATGACCCTCGAAAAATCGTACAAAATCATAGTCATTTCTAGCGCCCTCCTCAGGCAAAGTATGTTCAACATGTTGAATACCACCGCCTGATGCGAAATCGATCGACCCTTTGAGTACCCAAACAGCCAATTGTGCATTCGTCTCCTTTGACTTAGAAAAAGGACGTTTTTTTAGTTTTTTGCCAACAGACCAATCACTTTTGTAATTAAATTTGCACAAGGAAAACACAGGATACATGAATGGAAAGCGTGCTCAAACTGAAGAACGTTTCAATGTCCCACATAGAAATCATTTTCCTAAAATGTTTCTAATTTTAGATATGCAAGTTCATAATTCTTCGAAAACTTCAATCGCCGAATCTCGAAATGTGACATTTGGTCGATTGGCCTGTTGGAAGATTCGTGACGACCAACATTTATTAATATACGTGTAAATTTACGAAGCTTCTTATTGGTTATACACCACTAACCTGGCTTCCGTAAGGTAATCTTGTTTTTGGAGAGCTACTTTTGATGAATTCCCTCCGCGCTTATAACTTTGATATCGATTTGCTTACACTCACGCATAGCAACTATGGAGGCATCTCGTGCTGGCGTTTTGACAGTGTGAGTTTGGCGCTAACACCACTGGCGAGTGCCAAATTTGTCCAACGTTTTTTTTCTATGGAGTGTGTACTGCGCACTATGGTGAGATTGCGATTTATTCCGTATTGGAAATCATTTTGTACAATGTGGCCACTCGACGACCCTCATAACTTAACATTTTCTGGTCACCATATGTTTAACATTTTGCTCATTCTTACTTGTACTTTATTGTGAGATTGTGCAATTTCCACTGTGAAGTGATATTCATTTTGTCATACCTTCATATATTGTACCATCTGCTATTTTGATTTATTGAATATTGCCGGGTCCAATGATCTAGGATGCGCCAAACATTGTGAAAATGGGATAGCTCAATAGATAGTCTGTGTACCTAAGAATTTGTCAGTAGTTTAGAAAATACTTATAAAAATGAAATCCTGGATTTGAATGTCTGAGCCATATAAAATTGTGATGCTAAAAATGTCAATTTTGTTTTTCATCGATACCAAGCTATTCTATTTTGTCCAATCGCTTTTTTAAAACCGTACACTATTAAAAGTACCAACCAAAACACATGGTCATCTGTGGGGCATTCAGCAAATTTTGACCCAAGATAAAGAGTTATTGGACCAACATTCCACAGCTGTTTGAATATTTTTCATAAAAATTCAGCTTGTACAGGCAATTCCAATTGCACTCTATTATCATGTCCTATCCTCGTAGATTGCCCCACAGTCTCGGCACTGTCTTTGGGTTCAGAACGCAATTAGTAACAAGAATAGTCTTTAAAAAAGACAACCCTCGCTTAGCAAGGATGTTAGTATATCAAGGATTTCAATAGCCTACAAATTCCTTGTTATGACTGTTCAGCAATGTGAAAACTTTAATGGGTGGGCTGTCATCCAATCAAAAGTTTTGTTTCTAGCTGCTTAGGAAATGTAAATGAATTTCCTAGTAAGCATATACCATATCCTTAATTCTTAAAATAATAGGAACCAGATGACTTTGTACTGCTACATGAGACAACCACCCAACGGCTAGGGTAACTTGTAATGTTGTGGCTTTTATCCACTCCAAGAATTGCAAAAACATTGAGAACTTTGTTCAGAGCTGTTTAGCTTGCCACCCCCGGAAATGCCAATCCTAATACCGCGCCCTCTATTATATCAATCGACTTTCTTAGAATATTGCAACTTTAAGCTTCATAGTTTCAAACTGAGACATTTTAACCGATTACCAATGGTACTGTTTAACCATGAAGATGCCTTTTTCGCATTTTGTTTGTTTGTTTTGTTAAAACGCTTAGAAAAGATTTGAATTAACTGGAAGTTTTTGACAAAAGTATTCAGCGTTTTTGCGTAGCGGAGGAAAGTAACCCCCCCCCCCCCGTCTTTGGTAAGAGAATGGTTAACATTTACATTTGATATCAAACAAATTGTATGTGTCCTATTTTCATTTTCAGTTGTTCCAAGGTTATCCCAATAGTAAAATTGTTATAAAAGGATTAAAATGGGGTACACCAAAACTGAAATACAATTTGGAATTTGGTAAATGATTCCTCTATTACAACAACCTGCTTTATGACGTTTTTCGTTTTTTTAATTCTAACCCAGGGCCTTTGGGTCATGAGTCGGTCGTTATATCCACTGCGCCAAATGTGCCCTCGAATTCAAAAATGCTTGTCCGTTGACGTCTTCAAGGAGTGGTTTGTTTGTGGCCATGTATTCAATTGCTTATTTTGCTCATCTTTTTACTTATTTTTTCCTGCAATAAGTTTTGTCGCTTTACTTATTTTCCAATTTGATTAATATGATTATTGTAAAGAACTTCCACATTAGCCAATGTGTCTTCTTCTTTCATTTGACTCTTACTGTCTCTTTGTACAGAGGCTGACATTAACTACCTCATGAGTATTGCTCTTGATAAAATCGCATTTCTACCCTTCGCTATCCTGATGGATCAATGGAGATGGGGAGTGTTTGATGGAAGTACTGCAGAGTCGCGATACAATGAGGAGTGGTGGAAGCTAAGGTAAGGGATATGGCATTTAAAAAATTGACAGTAGAGTAACATAACCAGGCGAGTCAACAATATGAACCGAACTTATCCTCGCAGAAGAATAAATTAGTGTTTCCGGAACCATGTTGTGAAAACAGTTAAGTATTAGAGTGTGGTCTTTCCCCCCATTCTTTGCCATTTTGCTGACAAACCGAACCATGGAAATCCATGTCTTCAAGTTGTGATAATTTGTATTGTAAACAGAATTTCTTTAAGCCCAAGCTTGTCGTTTCTTGAAGGTTGGTATACTTTCGTTCAGACTGGAAAGTGCAGAACGTGGTATTGTCTGTATAAATTCTTTGGATTTTGACCAATAAATTTAGGTAACAAGTACTTCAAATTTTGATCCATGTTAGGACCTAGTAATTACCCAGGTGATCCCTATACGCCAAAGAAAATATAAATCATTCCTCTATTTACATTTATGATCGTATTTTGTACATAATTGTTTTGGAAAAAAATGTGAAGCATCCTTTTTGTTTCGTCTGCAAGAATTGCAGAAGGCACATAGGGATTACTCTGGACGTATGTCTGTGTGTATGTGTGTGTGTATGTGTGTCTGTGGTCAAAATGTTAACCCTTAATATATTGCATGCCGTATGAGTTCCGTAAGGGCTACGATGATGTAACTTGGTGGAAAGGAGGGGCGGGATATGGTGACATGTTGGCGACCTCCTGTGACCTTGGTGACCTCCTGTGACCTTTGGCCCCGTTCACAAACCGTGACGGCAGACGACACTCGCGGTCCGGGGTCCGCGATGTATTTTTTAGTTTTTGCCATCGGCAAAAAGTGGCAAATGCCAAATGGAAAAACTACGGTTAAACACCACGATTTTTCCACTTTTGACAAAAACCTGCTAACCATGGTAATAAGCCTTGTTAATGATTTAAATTTGCAGATTGGACTTTCAAGGTATTATTCCACCTACCGTGAGAACAGAGCTAGATTTCGACCCAGCGGCTAAATATCACATTCCTTCAGATACTCCGTATATAAGGTATGATTTTTATTTGTGTTATCTTGACTATAATCAACACGCCAGCAATACTTAAACACAATAACAACATACATCAGATAATATAAAAGTTAACTTTTGAAGGTGGAAATGAACAGACTGAAGAAGAGACACATTTTCTAATATACAACTTGGAGAACATTGGAGTGTCTTTTAATTATATAAAAATCAAAACCAGAATTACTTGTTTGAAATAGCAACATCAAATTACAGCGATAAATATGAAATATCAGATTTGGAAGTGTGGTTTAACCCTATTATGTTATTCTGTCTTCAGATATGATTTAAAATGGGCCATGGTCTTTCTTTTATCAGAATAAATCTCTTCGAACTGAGCATTATACACAATACATATTGATTGACGTCATGTTACAACTTTAAAAGTATCATAAATACATTTATTGTGTCTAACAACACATTCTAAGTACTTCGTGTCAATTTTGTTATCACAGGTATTTGCTGTTATAGGGCATATTTTAAAATTATTAGATTTGGCTTCCATTTTGAATTTGAAGTATGACTTAATGTTACAAATGCCCTACACTAGTTCATTGGATCCTATAGTATATCTAGCAACTCCATAGTTTGATAATATAGGGTTGAATATGTAATTATCATTATGGCGACGACGCCATCTTAGATTTCTCAAAATGCCCAAGGATGCCCAGGTGGCAACCTAAGATTCTTATGCTTTACCACACACACCCCAATCTATCATTTTCAGCAGAAAAATGTTGTAATATACTTCAACTTTACGTAAGGACATAACTTGAACCATATCTACCCGACTAATTGCCGGTGGAGAGCAACTCCACGGTTATCAAGACCATTTTGACAGTGGACGAAATGAGGGCGATATACACTTTGTGCTCTGTTTAACATTTTTTGATAATTTTTTTTGAAAATCATTTACGAAATTCGAATAGGGCATCAGTAAAAAAACCCCGTCGTCATTCCACAATCTAATAAAAATGCCAAAAATATCTAAAAACAAAATTGGCCATGAGAAATATGGCCCCAAGATATTGTTTTGTGTATACAAATTTCGTTTTGGGGTGTTACTACCTCTGGCCTCGCCTTTCGGTCACATCCACCACACCATATCCCCCATTTTTCTATGTATTTTTTTAGTGTTTTTTAATGTTCTTTTGATGATGTGGAAAGTCAATGTGAAATATAAATCAAAAAATACGCGCGCGCGCTTAGTCGTGTTACGACCTTGTAATGATTACTCTATGAAGATAAACTACCGGGGTACATCAGCTAAAGGGACAACTGGTTCTGCGAACCTCTTATGATCCCCCATCCAACGACAATAAAAACCGAGTTTTGACAAAGGAACTACGCGCGCTGGGAGCCCGGGTCGTTGTAACCACGTAGCTACTCGCAGACGGAGGAAGAGACAGCCGCGGGTTGTACATAGCCGTCTATATGCGGCAAAAATACACGGAAGCCTGGACCGGCCGAGTGTCCGTCTAGGGGAATTGCCCCACTTCGGATAAATCATTTCGTCTAATACCAGATAGTCTAATTCCATTTGTCTAAAAAATCACCTAGTCTAATACCACATATTCTTAATTTCAGTTGTCGATTAAACCATTTAGGAATAAATCCCATTTGTCTAATCACAACATCGGCTAATACCATTCGTATCAATGTCCAGTTGGTATAATCACTACGTTGCTTACAAGCCATTTTCGTCTTCTAATGCCATTTCGTTTCTACTACCCATTTGGTTTATAATCATCAGATGTCTTAAAACCATTTCGTTTCTAATGCCATTTCGTCTACTGCCCATTTGGTAAATCACCAGAGTGTCTAAAACCATTTCGCCTAAGCCCATTTCGTCTACTGCCCTTTGGTCTAATCACCAGATTTGTCTAAAACCCTTTCGGTCTAATGTCATTCGTCTACGACCACTGGTCTAATACCAGATTGTCTAAAACCAATTCGACTAATGTCAGTTCGTCTAATGCCCATTTCGTCTCCTCCTCATTTTGTCTAATGGATGTATAAACAAAGGGCCCATATTACAATATAAATAAAAAAAACAGAAAGGACATAGGTGTACCTTATTATTTCCCGAATTTCGACCTTTTATAGGTGACAGTTCTTCTAAACATTGCCCATTCACCATTTTAAACATTAATTTGTGTATGTGAAATGAAGTGACACCCTTTCCTAAATTGTATGCTTGTCAAAATTCTGTTTGTCTAACACAGAACATTGTTTTGCAATGATGTATGTTAAAATTGTTATTTTGGTGTGTGAATTGCATTTCTTTTTCTTTTCGTCTTGGTCTTATCTAAATAAATAGAAAGTTTAGAACACAGATTCAGAGGGATCTGACTTGCATTATATTGGCCCAAAAGGTTTAGTTTTATAGAAACTAAATTGAAGACTTTTTCTGAAAACAGTTTTTCTAAGCTAACAATGATACAAGAAATACAAAATTATTAAAATAATGTTCAATCTGAAAGCCTATACATTTCCTTTCATTTTTATTCCAGTATCAAACAACATCAAAAATTGCAAACACATAGACAGAGAATGGTTTGAAAATACAGTAAGATAATCATATTTGCACATAAAATTAAATTAAAAAAATAAACCTACTCGTATACAGGTTGGTACCGGGAAAAAATTATCATGATATTGAAGCTTATTAACACTGAAAACCTCAACTCGTAATTAACTAGTCAATGGTTCAATTGAATAGTTTGCCAGACTATTTCTTTTCTAGTCGCCTGACGGGTTTTTACTAGTTCGCCCGACTAGTTTTTACTAGTCAACTGATTAGTAAAGCTCCGATAGTAAATTTTACTATTCAGGTTACTAGTAAAACCGTCAGGCGAATAGTAAAACATAGTCTGGCGAACTAGTCAATTAGGAACTATCTGGACTAGTTAATGACGAGTTAGGGTTTTCAGGTGAATTGGGATATGAATATAATAAACCAGGAGTACCAAGGAAGCCCAAGAAGCTTTAAAAAAAAGCTTTAATTCCATTGGGGGTCCTTTTAATGCAAGGAAAAAACAACCGACGGGGGAAGCAGAGCAGCAGGCAGGAGTGAACAAAAACAAAGATGAGGGGGAAAACCCCAAACATGCACACCACGATGCCAAAATGATCTAATCTATCGTGGTCATGGTGGTGCATGGGGTTAACTTCAGCTTCAGCCAGCCAACTGGCCTAGCTTGATCAGAAGAGCTCCATTCAGTTGATCACTGGCCGAACAAGTTTTGGGGTGGGTTCGAAATCACTGAAAATAGACCTTTTAACGATACCCCGTAGTACATCTCGTTCGGCTCCCTAATATTCAGGTACTTAGTTTCATGCATACCAGACGGCGCTTATTAGGCCAGAAGAAAACAAAACAACCCCAAAAAAAAATTTGCTCAGAAGAACGCGCGGCATTGCCTTTCCAATGTGTTTTTGGCGCATATTATTATCTTATTATTATTATTTTAGATTTTACTCAATTGGAAAATCTTTTTTAAAAAAAATACTCCAAAAAGGAGGGGGGAAAGTTGGAAAGTTTTTGCCCGCCGAAAAACGAAAAAAAATAAAATTGGGTCAAAAAATGCAATAAAACATTTTCGCAATTAGCGTTACGTTTGCATTAAAGTCTAGAAATTTCAATGTTGTGAACCTCTATTGTGTGACTTAATAGGGTATATCGATGTTTATAAACTTTGAGTTTGACAGCTCATGTTCATCTTACAACCAAAACATCAAGTGTATTGTGTATAATTGACCAAAATGGTATCACAGATGAAAGGATATGGGTGTAAGGTTGGCACTTCAAAACCCAGCGCATTCGGTGACAGATGGCTAAAAAAATATGAGTCTTTGGGTGAGAGAGACGCCAAAATGCCCAAAATAAGGGGTTTCTTTGTGGACAAAATTTGCAAAGTTTTAGAAATTTTACAAAAATTCACCCAAAAAGTGGGTCTTTGAGTGAAAATATCCCCAAAATGGGATCTTTGGGGAAAGTTCAGTTTGGTAGGATTTTAAAAAATATGGGGGTCTTTGGGTGATATTTGAAAAAACATGGGGTCTTGGGTGACAAGCGTGCTGAAAAATGGGGCGGTCTTTACAGCACCTAAAGCGAGTCACCTCCAAGCTGGGAGACCCCCGGGTGATGAGATGGAGACATATGAAACTAAATTCCTTATGCTTGGAAAGGATTTCAAATTACCAGTATTGGGCCCACATTTTGTCACAGTTGCTAAAATCTTTTGTACATCATCTTGTTCGTCCTTGTCGTCGCGCAAAAAAAAAATAAGAAAAGAACTTGACAGTAGATCTTTAGTTCCAAGATTTGAAATACGAAAAAGATTGCTTTATTACTAATTATACCAAAATAATAATTTTTCGTCAAGATTTTCGCTTTGCACGTTATAACTTAATAACGACGTTCCTATAATTGGATTGCATGAGTTCGAAAGGTTCAACCCTTTATATGTAGCAAAAGCAAGACCGGCAGTGGGTTTTCTTTTAACAAAATAATTTGGGGGGATTTGTATTCAAAGGTGGCTATGATGCGTTTTCGCTGTGAACAAGAAAAACGCCGTAACAAAGGGTCTTTTTTCATAGGCGATGTACGCGTGGACAGTGATCATGTTGATTAGGCTGTCAAAAAAAAAAACAGTTTAAAAATATGGAAAAAGTATGTTTTTTCTTAATTTTTTTGTGCTTGCACGTACTTATGTAATACTAAATTAAGCGAGAGATCAAAACCATCATAAATATTGTTTAAAGCAAGCAGCGATCAAGACAATAAAGGCTGTATTTTTTTATATTAATGACGCAAGGCATTGCTACTTGGTAGGGTAGCAAATGACTTTTTTAAATAATGTTAGGGTATGTTCGTTAGGTCGATGGAAATTCCCGTTGGCAGGGTTGCATTTTGTAATTCCGTGTTCACGCATCATATCCACCTTGAAAAGTGCCCCCCTTCCCCGGGAATTAATTACATTTTTGAAAAAACCCCACTAAACAAATTATATCCGGTGTAGCAAGTACGAAGTAACCAATTGTCCGGCGTACTCGTAGGCCGGGAACAATGGTGAAACAATAGGGGCCAATCGATTCCAGTTGCTCTTTACGCAAACATTAGTTTCACGCTTTATTCAAGTTTTCGTCTATGGAGCCCCGGACTATGGCTCCTTACCGGGCTATTCGCTTTAACACCGGTTGGGCAATGAGATATATCCCCTAGAGAAATCGTCCTGGGATTGTGGTTCCTAGGGATAGTCGTCCTTCGGACCTCCGGCCAAGGGAATAGTACCCCTTGTTTATTTTATTTTTAAGATATAGGGCCTATATCATAATTCATCTCTCAATTTTTCCATTGTGACTCATTTCCTTTCCAGGTATTACCCCCTTAATACATTTCCACACACATGGCATTCCCTAATTACCCTTAACTTTCCAAAACACATGCGCAGTTTGGACTTTGGCCTATTTCTCTAGCAAATACCCATTTTGCCGATTCGTGGAAATTATGCGTCATTTGTGACGGCATAATCGGATGTTGGGTACTTATTTTGGTATCATATCAATGGGAAAGACATAAGACATAACATCTAAATGGTATCCAAAATCATAAGCATCGAACTCCAACGGGGCTTGGTAACAAAAGTCGGGGTCACCACACCCCCTTGGTAAACCGTTGTTTTAAAAAAAAGGCTGGAAGACAAGGATTAAGGTTATTCAAGAACCAAAAACGAGTTATTTAACTGATGTATAGCACATTTTATGGTTTTGTTAGAAACATTTTGGGTTCTCTCAGATTTTTAGAACCATTTGAGGATTCATTCTTGAGGTTCCATATAGGGCCGCCAGGGGGAAATGCTAAGTCACATTTTGTTCTTAGATGTAGCAACAGCATACATTTAAAATTATTTGAATACAATTAAAAATATTGTGGCACTTTTTTGTTATATTTAAGTTTATTTGTTATCGAGCCAGTTTCCAGTTTAATAGTTAATTTATACTAATGATAAAGGTTTGAAGATAGTCCAATAATTTCATGATTTGACCCAGACACAATGGCCAACAGAAACAATGTTGGTTTTTTAATATACTGTGAAAATAGTCCAATATAATATATTAAAAGTATACGAAAATCAACCTAGGTGGAAACATGTAGGAAAGGAAATAAGGGGGCAAACGTTTGTACAGGGGTAACAAAAATTAGAAATGTTCGAATTGATTCAAATGATGCACCAAATTATTGGGGGTACTCTAAGGTTTTAAAAGTATAGTTGCCCTACTCTAAAACGCGTTATAGTTTTAGTCACAATAGGCTCAGAACAGTTCAAGGTAATTCCTGGGGTTAGGTAAAAATTCATAGAATGTCCGATTTTGATCAGCACTGGTTTGTAAACTGTTAATTGCCAATCGATCAGAAAGGTCAATAGATTCTGTGTTTGAACTGTTCTAGAAGAATTACAGAGCTATGAGTAGTGACCCTCCCATTAGACCCCTTGTAGCCCCAGTCACATTTGCGTTCCAATATTGCAAAGAATTATTATAGATGGTTTTGCAAACCAGTGATATTTTCGGGTTCTGTACCTTAGACGAACACATTTGACACCCATTTTATAAACGCGAACGGTTATATCTGAAAAGTTCCCCTTGGACCTTGAACCTATTTTGACTCATTAACTATTTGAACTAAAACTGCAGATATGGCCAAACTATACTTTTTAATATGGAATGTAGAACACGTTGGCATACTTTTCGAAGCGTTTTGTTACTTTTCATATTTTTGACCACCTGTTATAAAACCGTACCCCCTTAAAAATATATGTTCCACTCCTTTGATTTTTAGTAGACTTTTGATTATGTGTTTTTAAAGGTATTCTCAATACATTCTGTTGGAATTGAATCTGTGCAAGTAGTGTTGGGTTAAGGCAGAATTCATTCTATTGTGATCTGGCCTAAGAATCACTTCCTAACACTATCCTTTGTAGCTGAAAACATGACAATTTTTGAGTTGTTTTTATTGTATATTTCTTTATTTCTTTATTTATTTCCTTGATCTAATCAGGACTGTCATTGACTAGTTAATTAATGAGTGAACGTGTTTAGGGAATTCTTAACATTACTCGGAACTGAACACAAATTCCTTAGAACCAGTTAGTTACCTACAACATGGCCAATAGTCCTACGGACAATAGTCCGTCCTCGTCGGACGTGGACATAACTTCCAGGATCGATTTAATTTCTACCTTGAACCTGACAATAGTTCTTCAGGAATTATATTAGTTCACCTATGAGTTGGATACTAATTCCTAAGCACTTGCAGTCCATGTTGGACATGGGACACTTATCCCTAAGAACGATATTCCACCTCTGCTCTGTCAGGGCATTAATTTCTATAAGGACTAATAGGTCCACCCCCATCTTCGGATTTAGAAACTAAATCTTTTGAAGATGGCCACTGCCATGTGCTCAGCGCAAGGGGTGTTTTTGTACTCTCCATACATGATACCATTACTACACACAAAAAAAGATACCAGTGGTGTGGGTTTGTAGTTTATGCATCATTCAAGCTTGTACTTTGCGTGACACGAAGTCTTGCTGTGGGCAAAACCAGGGACCCTATGATACCTGAAGTCCCGGACCTCTTTGAGTTGGGTACCCGTCGGTAGTACAGATAGATTGATGATTATCTTCCTCGTTGACGGCCATATAATTACGTCTTTTTGGCGTTTAGACTCTAATTGTTATTAGATCAACTGATCATTAGACAAATGGGTTTAGGCAAATAATTGATTATAGGGACTAAATGGTTATAGACCAACTGGTCATTTACACGAAATGGGTTTTAGACCAAAATGGGTTTTTAGACTAAACTGGTTAATATAGAACCAACTGTCATGAGACGAAATGGGTTTAGACAAAATGGGTTTTAGACTAAATGGTAATAGAATAACGGATCATTAGACGAACATGGTTTTAGACGAAACGGGTTTTAGGACTAAAGGTTATTATACAACTGCTTATTAGACTAAATGGAGTTGTTTAGACCAAATGATATTAGATGAAGTGAAGTGGAAATTCGACCTAGTGGATATTAGCCGAATGGTTTTAGAACAAAATGAGCAATTTAGACCATCTCGTTAATAGATCAAGTGACAATAGATAAGTGGTTTATAGCCCAAGTTGGGCAATTAGGACCATCTGATTTCGACGAAAACGGTTTAGGACCCAAGTGGTTATTAGACAGAAATGGAATTAGACGAAGTGATGATAGCACCTAAGCTTAGTGGGTAAGGTTAACCAGTCTACTCGGGTCGGTTGGGAACTGGTGGTGGTCACTATACCTGAAGAAAATTAGCAGTATTATTAAAAAGGACTTGCTGTTAAAGGCACCATTGCAGGCAAATTAAATAGGCTCGTTTCGAAGCATCTATTAAAGTAATGCAAGGACTTGCGAGTAGCTTGATATGTTTTTACTACTATGGCCATCAGTGAGGTTTAGTAATGCTATGTAACTAGACTCAAATGGCATATTTGTCAGCAGATTAAATATGAATTACCCCAGTGCATCCATTGCATACCATGGAGGTAAGGTTAAACAAGGGGTGTCTCCAAAAACCTTCCAAATGTGACATACAAAAGATTTGAACACGATTACTCTCCGATGCATCTAATGGAGGTGATGTATACGGGTTGTCTCCAACCAGGAATAGGATTCCTTGGTTTGCATGTCGGCTTATCTTGAAGGTCTCCTGTTCCAAGTGACACATTTCGATTCAATAAATTCAAATTAATTGACGGTTTATGTTATGGTATTGCAAAGAGCTTGGTCTCCAAGGTTCATAGGCTCTTGATGGATTGATGATTTTATTTGGTTCCTCAACATATAACATATCAATTATAAGAAGAAAACATATAATTAAATCAGTAAAAATAATTATAAATGTACAGATATTTAGTGATAAAAAAACATACAAAATAAAATATGAGGCCAAGTGTCAGTAAGTGAGGAAAGAAACATAATAAAATTGGGGAAAAACCCTGGATAACCATGGAAAGCCCAATATTACAGGCTTATTTCCAATGGGGCCATTTTCAGAGAGGCAAAAGACAAAATGGAGGCCCAAAAAGTGATTATAATTCATAAACCTGATGGGAAAAAAAAAGAAAAAAAAGGGGGGGGGAGAAAAAATTAAACTTCAATGAAAGGGAAAAGACCCATTGGAAACTAGCCATTTTCAAAAGGATTCCCTTATTGCACATTTTAAATTTCAAAAAGTTGTGAAGACATTTTGATGGTGTCAGGAAGGAGCAAATTTCCACCCTTATTGCATAAAGTAAAAAGTTGTGGAAGCAGAACTTTTAATTTGGCACAATAAAAATTAAAACGACTCCTTTGGGCGGGGTTTTTTACTTAGGATATAGACAATTTCACAAATATTTCTTTTAAGTTAGGAGCACCTTTTCATAAAAAATTTTGTTGAACATGGCTAGTTTGTAAAAAAGTGACCCTATTCTTAGTATTCAAATAATTGAGACTTGAAAGCTCCCTCTGACCAATGTGTGTACGTGTACGGGGCCCACAGTCAGAATTTAAACGCATCATTTGGTTTGTGTTGATGATTTGTAATTGATGTTTAAAGATTTTGTTTAGACCTGAATACCAAGAAGAAAATCGTTTGTCAAGTGACATTGAAAAGTGCTGAGCAAAGAATTTACGACTATTTTGGTTAAGGGCATTGCCTTTGCGATACATAAATTTCATCCTTGGAATTAGCCTTTTAATGATGTTATTGGCATTGCCTCCCCGGACAGCACAGATTGGTCAATGTTGACACCAGTATTGACAGGAAATTTTTCCCTTGGATAGTCTGACCTAGACAGGCAAACCTTAATAAAATTATAAACCTTTTTAATTCTTTCCTTTTTTGAGCCAAAAATCAGTGCATCTGTTTTTCCCATGTATCAAGTGGACTATAATGTACGGGAATACTTTCAAGGGCTCCATAACAAGAAGGTAAAAAACAATACATTCAATGGAGCTAATGTAATTAAAAACTAACCTAGATGAATATCCTGGATGCATCTCTGGAGGGGCAATGTAAGAGCTTCCATCAAATGCAAGGTGCAAGTATAGTTAAAGCCTCATATCGCTGCGTCTATAAAGATAATATGAAGGCTTACCTCCAAGAGATCAATTGCACGCACACTAGAAATGCTTAAACTTTGTTGATATGTGGTCCCGAACAAGTCGTATAAATATCGCTTTCTGTAAGTGCATCGGAAGAAGGGAAGGGCGGAAACGACGTCGTAAAAAATGTTAATTAAATTGGCTCTTTTCGTCTTATTATCAACCGATATTTCATAAGCCCTATTCTTCAGTTTCAATTCCACAAGGCACTTTGCGATGCTGCAGGGCACACCGGACCACTGCTTAAATGTGAAATCTTCCAATCGAAAGATAGCTGCAAGCTATTAGGGTGGGTAAGAATTTTTTTAAACGAAGAAAAAGAGTAGGCATTATAGGTGGTGTTGACGGGAAAATCGATAGAACCGACGTTGCTTCTAAAAATTCGGAGTGTGTTTACATTTTACTAGTATATTTTTTTAATTGATGTGTCCAAAAAAAACTAACATAACTGATAACAAAAAAAGTATGTATTATCAAGAGTGAAGTGACCACAATCATTAAACCCCCAGCCTGTATTTTTTCAAAATAGGTGTAGATATTGTTTCCGTTCCTATCGATAATTAGGAGTTTATACTATGTATTCATAAGGTTGAGAGGATGCATGAGAATTTACTTTCCCGGGCCACAGTCTTGTAAATCGATAAATCAGTTCTGCTAAATCGAGAAGGGATACGAACAAACAAACAGTTTGATTATAAGAGCGCTAATAATGTAACTTTTTAGTTGTCATGTCGACGAAGGGCTTCCTCAAAACTAAAGTATTGATTCATTCACTATAAATAATGTGCAGTGAGAGGGTTTACCTGATTAAGCTCTTGGATTGTCTTCTTATCCAACCGGTGTTTTGGTGTTTTTGAATCGAAACGTGGCTCCAAAACAAGACGAATTTAGGAATAATCTTATCGTTTGCAACCAAGCGGTTTTATTTTTTATACTGTTGACACTGTGTCCATTTTGCAGAGAAGACGACATGTTAAAACTTGGATCGAGTGTTCCCTGGCCAGAAGCATGGAAAAAATACAAAGGCCAGAGGAATATGAGTGCTGAAACCCTTGGTGGAGTATTTCCACCTTTGATAGATTTCTTGAAGACTGAAAATGGCTAAAAAGGCGAGACTTAGGGCTGGCCCAAACGCAGATTGGATTGCCCAGACGGTGAGTTTTTTATTAGATTTGATCTAAGTGAGTGAGTGATAATGGATGATTTAGAAATTTAGTGAAAACTTATCTTATCAGCTCTGTAGTTGAAATGGATATTTTAATGCATTCTTCTGTGCTATCTTTGACATACTACAAACGATACTCAGTATGCGCACTTGATGCTTATGATTTCTATACCAGTGGATAGCTATCGTCATCTGCTTTCCATTGATGCCAAAATAAGTAACAACATACCAAGTATTGCGTCACAAGTTCGGGAAACGGCAAAATTATCAATTTCCACATGACAGACACAATGAATAAAAGGCGAAAATCCTATATTGCCCTTTAAAAAGCTGTGAATATCGAGTTTTCATGGGGGTTCGAGCTCTAAATAATGGCATTGACTAGCAGAATTTAAGAGCTGTACTGTGAACTTTTTTTAAAATGTAGCATACGATTATTCGTAGGTGGCATACACCCCCCCCCCCTTCAATCAATTTTGATAGTATGTCCTAAACCCGGGGAAGGTGCTACCGTCACCGTCACGTTTAAAGAATGTGAAAACAATTACTTGAAGGATGTTTGCGAAAGATTTTTAGCGCACCAGATGGAAAGTTCGACAGGGGTGGTAACCATCCAGCAACAAATTTACTTTCAAAATGCTTAATTTAATATAAACACGAATAAATGCCTGCTAAAGTTTAAGCCAAAGATGAATATTAATTTCAGATTTCAATAATTTACACATTTTAATAGGAAATGCTATATAAAGGAAAAACACACTCACGGAACTTGCCCTCATGTCATTTGGAAAGCAGTAAGCATAATGTTAACCACCGTCTTATGATTTCACTTGATGAGCTTTTGGTAAAAAAGTACCCAAAAACATCGAATTCTGGAAAAAAATCGTTGACAGAAAATGCAGACGTACAGACATAATATCCTTTGAAATTTTGTTTCACTTTCTTGATCTCTGTATTTCCTTTGTAAATATTATAGCTCCCAAACCATGTAAACCAGGAAAACAAAATAAATGCGGCAACAAAGTAAGCAACCGGCATGCTACCAAAAATAAAGCAGTAAGAA
>JAMKCH010046883.1:0-97383 GCA_023653785.1 Ophioderma brevispina
GATATCTCGTGGACATCAAAGGTCAGAAATACCTTACAAACACAAATAGATGAGTCTTGTGCACAAATCAATAAATTAGTTAAGATGGGATACTTAGAGTTCACTAGTGTCCTGTGCTGAAAGCGTTGCAGTTCAACGATGATATGTCCTCACAGCGAAGACTCCAAAATGACAGCGCATAAGTTCATATAAATATCCATGGTATATTCCATGCGAATCTTCTGAGTCTTGAGGTTTTTCCCTCGACGACACTAATATTCTGCAATACAATCCAGGTATTCTACCACCATCAGTCTGTCGCTAATGTCCTCATATATAGGACCACAACAGGAATCCCTTTTTGATTCCAAAACTGAAGCTCTTCTGGCTTAAAAGACGACAACAGACAGTTTAATTAGCTTTCAAGCTCCGGCGGTCTCCCAAGTATTATAAATCCTGGCACTATGCAAGAGCAAATCTACCATTATTGTAGATTAAAACTAGCTATAACTATACTGTATAGCTTCCTGGTTACTACTGCAGGCCAAGAGTCCTTCCAGTGACAAGTATTTAACTTCTCATTAACTAGATTCCCCTTTCTAACAATAATCATTACATCACCATCATGCATAAACATAACCTAGCACTGTCAAATCAGATTTCACAAAAATTACATCATCTGAATTGCATCATTTCACATTTATAACATCATGGGGAATCCCCATATTTTGCAATGTTTTTCTTAAAGCATAAACAAGTTGACTCAGTTTCTAAGTTTGCATCTTGTGGAATTCCCATTTCCCCTATTGTGCAATCTATCTAGTTGTAAATAACCGGTGTGAGCTCAATATAGCACTTGGGAATCCCCTGCTTTCTTTTTTTTATCATAAACAAAGTACTTTTCCCGTGAGAAATCTTTTCTCAAATAAAATTTTTAATCACAAAAAATGGAGGCTATATAACAATATGTAAATCTTCTGAATTGGAGAACATTTTTTTATTCTAAGCTATTCTAATCCAAGAAATACAAAATGAAAATGAAAAATTAAAACTTTAAACGTTTGTCCATCAAATTGCCATTCATATAATACGTCATACTTCAAATATTGTTTGTTATAATGTTCAATTATTGCACTCAAAACTTTGCCATTCCTTTGTCTGCTTTGATGGTACCTTTGGACATACTTTTTACCGTACCTTTCTGTAGATAAGAGTCCCATACCTGAGCACAGTGGCCATAAATAGCGTTCCAAACATAATCATCGCAAACACCGAGAATCCAATCCTGTGACATTTACTCCTCCATACTTTCGGCATTTATTCGTTGATGAGTGTTCCTGAAAATTTCGATGTGAGCACAAGTTATTCAGTTTGAAATATTTTCGTCACAGAGACTACTTGTTTGATCTTCATTAAAAATATGGAAGCCCTCGACATTTTTCCTTTCTTAGAAATAGCATTCTGGTTTGTTTTTCCAATATAAAAAAGTTTAAAAATAATGGTTCAGTCAAAAAAGCAACAAAAGTTCTAAAAGGCTAAAGGCTTGCATTTGTAGTCTTGTTTTCTAAGTGCTTCTGTTTCTTAGCGCAAGCATCCAGGCAATCGTCTAGGTATAAACAGGCTGACAATGACATGAGGAGAGCAGGAAGAAAAGAGGAGAGGAGGAGAAAAGAAAGGGAAGCCAAGAAGAGAAGACGAATCGTTTTATTGCTGTATCCTGATTGACTCGAATTTCATAATGGTTCATTGTCATTTGAAAACAACATTTAATGAGATATTAAGAAGTGCTAATAATAAAATCAGTAGTAATTTTAAGTTCTAATTGACAAAGGTCCATGGTAATTGCTGAAATATTTTGGTCATATGTTTTTATGTTATTATTTAATTTTGTATGTGCGATAAGAGGTCAATTTCCTTCGTGAGTAATAAAGTTTTACTTGACTTGACTTGACTTGGGAGTTTCCGTAACCTGACCCCGTCTGACACACTTTTTTCTGACACACTATGAATTCGGAAACCTTAAACTTTAACATGCTTATTCCGGAAGGGTTTCCCCCAACTCATAAGTGTGTCATAAAAAAGTGTGTAAGATGCACAGCAAAAACTAACGTTGAATACTTATCATGTTTCAACGCGTTTAATTTCATATAGCTTTCACAGATTTTCTTTATTTTATAAACACTACTCATGCTAGACCTGTGATGACCTATTGCACAAGATGTTCTATTGTGGTACACATTTCCTTTAACTCGACATAAAAGTGAAGCCACATTGTGCAGGCCAAAATACAACTTCTGTGTTCAATAGCCGACTATTACAACTGTGCGTCCAGCCGCTATCCATATGTAGAGTCAGTGTTAATAACATTAAGAGATGAAGTAAAGAATCATTGATATGCCGTGGAAATGTTTTGGTGATTTGGAGAAATTCTGGATTAACATGTTCCGAAAGAAAAGCAGAACCCCCGCCAACAATCAGACTTCCACAGCACACCTTTGCTGATATTGGTGCTTGTCAATATGGTCTAACATACATTGTGCAAAAAAAAAAAATATAGAACCCAGACAATGCAGACAATCCATAGCACACCTGTTGCTGACAATAGGTGAATGTCTTTACGCCCGACTTACGTTGTGTTCAAACGAATCTCAAACCCAACAATGTCGACTTCCACAGCACACCTGCTCTGTGACAATAGTCGACTTGTCAATATGGCCAATCTGCAGTTTGCAAACCAAATATCCGAACCCAGACAATGCAGACATACCACTGCACACCTGCTGCTGACAATGGGGAATTTTGACTTGCCTAACATACAGTGTGCAAAACAAATATCCGAACCCAAACAATTCAGACTTCCACTGCACAATGCTTGCTGACAGGAGGTTGACTTGTCAATATGGCCAACATACAGTTTCACAACACATATCAGAACCAACAATGCAGACATTCCACAGCACCATTGCCTGATTATAGCTACAGTGTCATACGAACCCGACTTGCATAACGAATTTCAACACCAAGACACTGTAGACATTCCATTTCCACAGCAACCTGTTGCTGACAAAGAATTGTCAAATCGGCCCAACTTACATTGGCAAAACGAATATCAGAACCTAGACAATGTACATTCCCCACAGCACACCTGCTGCTAACGATGGGTCAATTTGTCAATACGGCCCAAAATAGATGCCTCCACAAATGCCTTATTTATCAATTATTGCTGACTTTATGTACCTTTTCATACGGCCCGACTTACATTGTGTAAACCGCAATATCAGAACCCAGACAAGTTGGAAGCTACAATGTAGACAATGAGCTAACAATTGTGAAATATAACCCAACATGTCACAAATGCTATTTTTTATCATTATTTCTACTAATTAGCGATTAAAGCCATTTATGAATAAAGATGCTGTGTCCTTGTTTTCAATTAATCTTAGTATTGACTACAAAGCTTGGAAATTGTTCATAATTGGCGGTGTTAGTGACAATTGACGTGGTCAACCGCGTCCAGTAGTTGTGTAGACCTATATTGAGGCTGCTTACTAAGTTGGATGTTGATGGTTGTTGGAACCTATAACAAAGGAAATAAGAAAGCAAGAAATATGGAAGAAAGAAACAATTAAATAGTCTGATAGTGGTATGCGTGTCAGGTCGAATATGATTCAATGTTAGGCAAGGTAAAAATGGCTTGAGTTTGCGAACTCCCAGTATAATACTTTTTCAGCATTGCATAATCATAAAACGGTTTAAATAATCTTAACACTTAAAGTGTGCAAGGGGTCCATGTGGACCCAGGATTTTATTTTTCGCGCGCCCCATTTTAACGCAACAATAATTTTGGCCTATTTTGGTAACTGCCTAGCTTTTATAATTTTTAAGTAAATCCTTAACTTTTTTTCAGAGAAAAATAGCCTGGGTCCACTTGGACCCCTTATGCACCAACGGAACGGTCGGTGACAAAAAGTTTTTTTCTGCTACTATCAAGTACAAATGATAAAATAGTCATTATTTCATTATCTAAGTATATGCTGATCAAACGATGGCTGCCAAGCCTCATTTAATATAGCAACTCACCAAAAATATCAAAGAAATTACAGCAATACGGAGTGCAAACCACAAACCAATTTGGGTGCTTTGGTGTGGGTCGGGCATGGATGTTCCCATGGTCCATATGTGACCCCGTCCTCTTGCGTTATTCATATAGACATATTTAACACTTAAATGTATAAGAGGGGTCCACGTGGACCCAACATTTTGTTTTTTGTGCGCCATATTTTAACAGTAAATTAATTTTGCCCAACATTTTAATGTAATGCCTAAATATCAGTTGCGCATATTTGGTGGAAAAAAATAAAATCGGCCGTTGCGTTATTATGCTAATTAAAATAATTAAGCATTTTGGTGGCGCTATTCAAATTCTGTTTTGCCCCTTAAATCGTATGGAGTAACCTTTTAAAATTTTTATTTCAGCAATGTAAATGTATTTATGTTCTCCTATAATTATGAGCCTAAAACGTCCTCACATTTCCAAAGAGTTCCCAACAGTTTTCTATATACAAAAAAGTCCTCTAATAGATAGAGTTTTCTATACATGGTTTTATTTTCGACTATCAATTTAGGTTTTTGTTTTTCAATAGAAATGTAAGCTAACGTTAGCCTTCTTTATTCCGGCTAAGTATAAACTGCTTTCCAATTTTTGCTTTCTATGTTTTAGATACAACAGAGGCTTATCATTTAAGATCAATCGCTTTTCGTGGTACCCTTAAATGTACATTTCGTAATCATAACATCAACTTTTTGATCATGGTTCAATTATACTTCAATAGGTATCCTGCAAAAACATTTCCAAAATTTCAGTTGATTCCTATGGTGCGTTTGATGTTATGAACAAATATTTGTGCCACAATGTTCCCTAAGCTAATGCGTTGTTTCTGTGCGTTTCTTGACTGAATGTACAAAATTCTTTCTCCAAAAGTTTAAATTCTCGCGAAAGATTATGCACAAACATACCATATTATTTAAGCCAAAGATTCAGTTGATATTAAAATATAAACTTTTTAGGTAAGTTGTG
The DNA here is from genome assembly GCA_023653785.1 of Ophioderma brevispina. Lineage (NCBI taxonomy): Eukaryota > Metazoa > Echinodermata > Ophiuroidea > Amphilepidida > Ophiodermatidae > Ophioderma > Ophioderma brevispina. The sequence goes on from JAMKCH010046883.1 coordinate 5,057, forward strand.
GGCGGGGCTATTGTTCACGAACTGTGCCTTCAATATTCATGTACAGGCATTTTCTTACTTTAGTACTATTTCCTATGTATTTCTTAAGCGCACAGGCCCTCATTTGTGGCTGCTCCCAATAAGCTCGTCCAGATTCTTCGTCCAGAGAACACCGACGAAGACCTTTGGCTTCGCCATCTGGGTTAAAAAAAAACAGTCAAAACGTTATTGTTTCGGACGCAAAAATGTCACAAATGCACAAAGCCTTTTAATATGCGCACAAGAAATCAGGAAACATGCATGCCACAGGCCTGCAGATGAACATCTAACGCTCCATGCCATTAATCTAAGCGGTAGGTCCGGGTTTGATTTCCGGTCAAGGTATTTTTTTTCATTTATCGGCACTCTCGAGGGAAAGAATAGTTATTGCTTAAAATATTGGTGTACTTAAGGTGACCCAATTTGGCGGAGAGTCTCTAAATTTCTTAAATTAAAAATCAATTTATTAGAATGTTAGGGACAAATCCAAGTTTAGATTAAACATTTAAATCAAAATACACTGAAATATAATTTTACATAATAGATTAAAAATTTTAATCTAAATTCAGATTTGTCCTCCATTTTAATCTCAGAAATTTAGAGAGTACACTTTTTCTGACATAAGGTTTAGGGGCACGTGTAGATTGTATCATAAGTGTTAGTGCGGGGGGGGGGGGGGGGGGGGTTAAGGTTGGAGTAATGGATAGCGTTAGATGATCTATGATCATGTAAACATAATGTTAATACTTCTAATTACGCTGACAATTTGTCAGAAAAAGTTTGCATCTTCGTTGAAATACCCAAACTATTGTTTATGAATCGTTGTGCAGCCGTCATGAAATTTGTTATCAACTCTGAAACTCGTACTTGCAAATATGTCTTCACAGTGCTGAGAGATTCAACAGTTGTACCACAGTTGTTTCTGGCCATGAGACTATGTCCTGAATTGAATTAAATCGACAGTGGCATGTTTCTGCAAATAAAAGAATGAAAAAAAAAGTTTTTTTTTTTAAATCTTTACCATAACCTTTAAAACAGGCAGGCTGGCCTTTTATTCATCTTTTTTTTTTCTTTTCACTACCAAAACAAATCACAACAGACAAAAAGACCTTATAGGGGTAGATACGAGAGGATACAGAATCAAAATGTGCAAAATATACAGAAAAAGTATGTCTTGTATTTACATAGATATGGCTTCTAAAGCCCATTTCGCAAATGAAACCCGCTTTTTCTGTTGCTGCTTAGGCAAGGATTTCCTCTAAATGTTTAGTATTGAATAACCAAATTATTAAAAGCCTCGAATCGAAAGAGGGTCACTCCTACAACGACTTTAATATACCTCTTGCAATCAAGAGTAGCGAGTTTTCACTCTTCCAATTAATCTTTCCATTATCGATACTTTACCAAAAAGCTTTTGACATTATTGACACAGATTTTGGAACAGTACATGCATGCCAAAAATGTTTAACCACTTCACACTCACAAAATGTGATCTAAAGTTTCATCTCGTTTACATTGTTACATATTGGGGCTACATCCATTTATGTATCTGCAACGAAGCCATTTGTTTTGTGGAAGAATAGAAGTTTTAATTCTATACTGCAACCATCTGAACCTATTGTCTATTGTTACTTTGCAAGGTAAGATCAACAACTCATAATAACAACTCCTCTTATTAAAATTAAATTTATTCAATAAGAGTATACTGGCACACGGGAGTGACGTCATTTGTGTCAACTAAAGTCTTATACAACTTCTTGAATCTACCTTTCCAGTGGCACAAAACTATCATTTGAAAACAGGATACGGTACTTTCATCAGTCTTGTCTAGAACAATTTTTGACAAACTCTGGCTTCTTCCTAGTATTTGGATAGAGTGAATATACCATACACATAGCAGCCTCATATAATCCACATTAATTCACCTCATCACCTCCCATGTGCCTGTTACAAACTGAATTTACCATTTGTATTGAGGAGATCATTTACATAGACATACCAGCTAAGAATAATTTCTATAAAATACAGTCTTGTATCAATCAGCTATAAATTGTTGTTCCAATAACGGCTTGCATACCTATCACTTGTATTTTTTTTTTTGTTTTGGTTAGTACCTGTAATACATGCCCATACATTAAATGGCTGATAGAAGGGGGGAGATGGAAATTTAAACTTCTTTATATCAAAAATTAACATTTCATAATAATTCATACCACCGACCTTACGTGAGATATTGATCCAAATAACCTTCCAGTGCAATAAGCTACAACGCATGACCGGTTTTAACCACATAACTTGTGCGTTTTGTTCTTGAAAAAATATCAACCATTTTAAAACATCCCTTCTCAGAAACCATGTTAAACCAGATCTTTCTTCTAACGGGGCCCGTGCCATAAAATGATGGACAGTAGCAAGTATCTGCTTTTGGGATGGAAATTGGTGTAGACATATACCAGATACATAGAGGAAAATCTAGATAGACCAAAGGGTCTTCACAATTAAATCTGCCAATTGCAGTTAGAAATTTCCCGATTTTTCCACAAAGCCAATATTTGCTTAAGTGACGATACTTATCATCAAATTGAGACTTATTAACTAAACTTCTCATCGTATAACGACCCTGCCCAAACCTTAGAGACACTGGCACATTTTGAACAATAGTACGGCCCTCGAAGATTTTAAAAACGATATTTTTGCATGGTTGTAGGCTTTGTATATAAAAGCCCTCACCCGAATATTACGACCAAATCAGCTTCCTTATGGTCAACAGAACGATTTTATAATTTAACGAAACGTCGCCGGCGACGTTAAATCAGCAGACGACGAAAATGGCGTTAAACAGAAAACACAACACCAGCCGTATGCATGGTTTCCCACTCTAAGCACGACTGTTTGGATCGGTCTTAAAACCTTTTGTGGTTTTAATATGAGTGAGTACGAGTCAAAATATTCATGTAATACACCATTTGGGTTGATAAAGTTATGGAAAACTTAATAAGTTGCCTACAAATACGCTGGATTTCTTGCTTTTTTGTATTTTTCACCATTTTACTATTATGTACATAATAAGGCCATAGCCCTACATACTGAGAGTTACATAAATACAACTTGCAATGGTGTGTGATACACAATAATTATATAAAATTGCTCCGTACTTTGAAAGCGAAATAGATGAATTTTGCAACATTAAGAATAACTTCTGTATTTTGATGACACATATATAAATAAAAATTTTGAATGGAGTTATTATCATGATTAAACAAGTTTTGGATATATTGTGTCTTAATTCATAATAGAAAGGGAATTACTAGTAGGAAGCCTGGATTTCATCTTCAAATTTTGTTCATGTTGCACCAAGATGCAAAAACGATTTTGAATTGCAATCTTGTCTCTGAGGCCAGTTTCAATAGCAAGGTTATGGTTACAGCGGAAATTCGAAAGGCTACGACGAAAGTAGTAAGTTATCTACCCCCTAGATATTCTTCAGGTATTTAGAAAGAGACCTTGAAAAGTCTATTACGTGCGCAGTGTATCAAAATCTTTCAAACTAGGTGCCAATTCGGTGAATAGATATCAACCAGTCTTTGAGAAAACATACTTATAAAATAGTCATCATTTGTAACAACCTGGTTATACCGTACTTCCCCAAAAACCAGTTTTCAAGAGATCGATTTGATCTTCTGTGACCCAATTCCTCCGACCCAGCTCATCAAAACGATACAACATGATGCACCTGGTGTGGATATCTATTGTTATCAAGTTTAATAGCCGAAGCCAATACTTAACGCAACGTACAGCTGTGTTCACATAAATTGGAATTTGCACACATTCACCAATCGCAGTCGCGTTTGGGGCACTTGGACTAAGCCCAGAAATTTTCTTACCAAAAATTTTTACTTATCCTCATATCAATGACCCTATCGGTTTGGGGTATGTTATTTTTGTGTAAAATTATCTCTGCTATTTTTCCAATGGCCTAGCCTATAGTTGAGAGCGACAAGTTGAAGAAATTTCATATTTTGTGAGATGTGCCAGTGCCGCTTTAACTTATCCGTCCATGTAATGGGAAGGCGGTTCGGCCCTGGAATTTCTACAACTACATAACACATTGGGGGGGGGGCGGGGCCTTCTGTTTTTCCATATTCACTTTTAACGAAGCGCAAGAGTAAATTTTTTCTAGAACATGGAATATATACCCTCAATATTAAACATTAATTCCATTCATCTATTTATAAGTAAAATCCCATAGCCACAGACAAAAAGCCTACAACCTCATTGGATCGCCTTTTCTTATACCGCGTTCTTTTAAGTATCCAGTTGAAAACTACCACATTCATTACACAACTTTGAATGTTATTATACAAAATTAAATCCATTGTGGTTAGACACTCTCACCAAAATTACACAGTTTAATTACTATTTATGAAGAACATGACGACTGAGTCATAACGTTTCGAAATCAATTTAGTAAAAAAAACTGGTACTTCTTAGATTTTGTGTAAAATAAATTATACTCGGCAAACAGTTCTCTCACTGCATCACCTGATTTACGATCACTCACAAAGGAGGCAGCTGCTCTTTACCTATAATATCAGGAAGAACCTTTTTCTAAGTTCGCAGCGCAATAGCGCTTTGGGAGCCTATTCTTTAAATCAACATTTAAAAGTGTGATTGACGGTAACTACTAATCAACCATCACCTTTGTCTTTGCCCGCCTGTTACAATTAAGTACTAATGCCTTGGTTTCTCTTCTGATAATTAACTACTTAATTCCCGAACCGATAATTTTATTCAAACTATTAACAAGAAATGACCCAAACAAATGCCAGTACTCTTTATACAATTCAGAGGGTCAATCCATCGTTACCAGGTGATTTATGATTCTTAAATGTATGGCTACTTTATACAGTCATCCACCGCTAAATAACACCTTCCACCTAATTGTTGCTGTTGCTCGTACCTTAATTAGGTATATTACCTTATCAAAAAAACATTTTGAATCCATCAGATTAAATTACATTTTTTAAATTACGAGAATACAGAGACTTGAAATAATTAATTATCTCACGTGAAATACTTCTCGCTTCTTAATTCTCACCTCCCCATCGTTCTTTACTACTAGGGATCTCACTGTAACTTTTTGCTTATTATTTTTTCTAAACTTATGTTTTGGTAGATAGTCATCCATTGTTTGCCACGCGTGTACGGTATCAGGTGTGTGTGTGCGTATGTGTGTGGTGTGTGTGAGAGAGAGAGAGAGTTTGTGTGTGTGCTTTCGCGTTGTGTGGTGTATGTCGGTGGTGTGTGCGTGTGTAGGTGTGTGTAGTGTGTTTTAAACATTACCTATTTGGCAATTATCGCCTGTGTATCCCTCTAGACACGTGCACTCGTAGCCGCCAATGTTTTCAGTGCAGGGACCGCCATGGGCCAGGGGTTGATGACACACTCAGCAATATCATCGAAATATAAACAATTTAATTAAATGTCAAGAATAATAACGCTAGATAATACTTATATTCTAAAGAATGCACATTACGAGATACATTAATTTATGCAATATGAATACGTATATAACTACGTATGAGTTGCAGTAGAAGTACATGTTGAGTATTATCAAGTGATTAAACAAAGATATTCATTCGTGTTTGCCAATTCTCATTTTCTAATAACGAAAAAAAAAAAAAAGAAGGAAAATAACAATCTTACACGGTAAACGTTATACCCACGTCGTGTTCTTTTAAGCATTGGAATAAAGTAAGACTGTATAAAGGAACCACGGAAAGAGACACTAGAGATAACTTTTAAAGATCTTAAATGATAGTCATTGGCCTATGCCGCATCTAACAAGAAAAGTACAAATTTAATATGCAATATCGTTAATTTAGAGCAAAATAACCAGAACAAAGATGAAATAGCTGTGGAACTGTACCATTCCCAAATTAACGTGCTAAGAAAGAATTGCACATTATGAATCTAAGTTGTTATTATTAGCAAAAAGAGCTTCCTATAGCTAAACATGAAGCGCTATACGCATTTTGGATGGCCTTTTATTATTAATTTAAATGGGCATTTCGTGATCCACAGCATAGTCCCCTCGACCTATACACAAAAGTTTAGATTTTTAAATTATCTGAACCATTGGCCTTAGTATAGTATATCAGGGCGGCGCATTGGGGGTGGCAAGGGGGAAGTCACCCCCCACACACACACACCCCGAGAGTTTCAAAATTGAGGAAAAACAAGGGGTTTAAAGGTCCATGGGCCCGATCGTTAATAGCCTCGTACCCAGGGACCCCCTTTTTTACTGGAAAGATGGTCAAAGTTTTGTATCGGAAATAAAGCTACTATTTTATTGTCCATGTACCCTGTGAAATTTGAGGGCTAAAAGATGTTTGATTTGGAAGTTATTAACGAAAATGTGTCCCATTTTGGTGTCTCGACCAATATTAATTTTACACAGTATCTATGGGGCTTACAAAATCACGTTTTTAGCCCTCACATCAAAAATGGATTGAAATATCGGCGCGAAAACTTACAGATGGGATTTTGGGCTATAGGATTGTTTTGGACTCCTTTGAATGTATTTTATCGGGGTTGATTCCGGTCACGAAAATGTTTAACTTTAATTTTCTGAATAAATGAAAAAAGAGTGCTAGACGACTATAGTCAGAAGATCCCTTAGGGTATAAAGTAACAATATTAATAATAAATTTTATACTTTTATATGATAGTTTTTTCCGGGGATTTTTTTTTTGTGGTTTTTTTTAATACCTATTGACAGGTGTGACCGCTATTTACCTGCTAGACGCGCATCGTCGTCGGCAATGTTACATACAAGTACTTCCACGTTGACACGGTGGACTTTCAAACCATTCAAGTTCTTGTCAAAAAAGAGTAAGTATAATAACAACACTTTCGTCAATCATCCAGGGGTCACTCAAGAAATACAATGTGCACACGCGTGACAAACGAAATCAAGTGACAAGTTTTTTATTGCGGCCAGGCAGACTCATTTTGACGTATGACTCGTTCAGAAGTATAAACCTACTACAAACCTTTCCGGGACATTCCATTCCAATAAACAGGGCCAGAAAAAGAATACACTACAGTGACATCATTAGTGAAACTATTGATTTTCAGTCAGTGGCGTGAAATAGATTCACACCAGTCACCTGGAATTTTCTATTACTCTCTGGAAAATCAATAGTTTCACTAAATGATGTCATCACCAACCCAAATATTTATGCTTACTAGTCCCTCCTTCTAGACTTGACACAAGCCACATCAATTCTATTTGCATTTCCTGGGACCTTTCAACACGCTGATTTTCAAGAACAATTACTTTTGTTCGTTTTCAACATTTTGAAAATTGAATCAAAAAATGGTACATATTTCGGCCAAAAAACTTGCCGCTTTGCGTGAACATTTGATGAAACTCGTTTATGTGATGTAGTAAAATAAATTGGTCTTGCGTGCATAAACTCTCAAACTCTAGTACCGATTATCAATTGATATTTATCAAAGGGCAGTTCCATAATTATGTCAATCACCTTTCAAAATTCTCCAAAATTAAAAATTGTCCAAATAAACATGTAACTCTTTCACACATTAGGTGAGGTAAGCAATAGCATATATATGCATTTATTGACATATTCTTGATACATATCAGAATAGCAATAATCAATTAGGAATTTTAGTACCAGTACAAATCAGACATATTTATTAATTCAATGTCATAATTTAACAAGAACCATTTAAAGGCTGACTCAGAGATTTTGAAATATAATTATTTTGGTTATTAATTAAAAATAGTAAACTAGAACTAAAGATAGTCACCTAAATAGCTCAATTCTAAGTATGATGTGAAACATATCTGTTCGTTTGATCTAGTAGCCATTTCTGTGTAGTATAACAGTACCGTAGGATACTGTGTATAACAAAATTTCCGGATCCGGAATTTTATAACAAAGTCGTGATTTTCTATATGAAGGACATCGATTTAGCTTAGCTATTTCACACAGTGATTAGTGTGTGGACAAGCATTAAGTACATGCAAAAAATACGATTTGTTAGAAAATTGAGGGCGCCCTCGTCTGGAAATCTCTGAGTCAGCCTCGGCGATGTTCTATGTTTACCACTGTGATATTTTGACCGCTTCAGGTACATTAAAAAGGATCAGTGTGCTAAATGATAAATGTAAATACTCAATTCAATTATAGTTTTATCTTACTCAACATATGTAAATAATACAGGATTAAAATTGTACCACCTTAAAAAAACAAAACAAAATTAATGTTTTCATGAGGGGAACCACTCAAAAATCATGGTTAGGGGCATTGGAGTCCTGACTCATGTATCATTATATTTGTTGGTTTTTTTTAAACAGCGACCAAAACCCCCTATATCGACGCTTTGTAAGTCATATAGACCTTGGTAAAAATCGACGAAAGCGTTGAAAAAAAAAAACATCTGAGGTCATTGTTGTTTTGTTCGCGTAATAAATATCGTTGGTCAAATCATAAAGTTATTATAGTAATAATTTCATGTCAAATCAATTCGTATTAGGGGGAAAATATGAGTATATTTAGAATTCGATTCATATAACCATGCGCCATAGCAGGATTATTTGTGGAGTGTGGGCTTTGAAAATGGACCAAATGAACGGTTTAATTTTTGGAACTTTTTGAACTCGCATCCCAAAACAAAATGATTCGTCTCAGGAATCAGAAAATATAAAACAAGATTTATTACTTAAACATGCCTATCTGATAGACACATGTTTTGCGCAACTCCCGGGCAAAACTAGAAGGGGTTGCATCACTAATTTCCCCTATAGCATTTCTAAATAAATCTTAAAAACTTCTACATCAATTTTCAGATGTAAAACAGTCGTAAGTTATTTTAATTCGTTTGCGAGTATGCTAAATATTATGTGGGCAAAACCAAGTGGTTCTTAAATGTGTACATAAATATCAAAATGTGAATTTATTGCCGACCATAACGAATCAAGATATACAGAGAGCGTCACGTAAAAGAGTACAGTACAGTGCTTAACCTTTTAAAGTCCTACATGTATTTTACTAAGGTGGTAAAATGGATTTTTTTGCAATTTAATGGATTAGCAGCGATTTTTGCTAATCCGAACATCGAAAAAATCATACAAATTCTATTTTGTATTTTGTTACTGGCATGGATATTGCAAACATAACCTGCAGTGGTTGGCGGAAATCCGTGTAATTAAAGACATGCAGTACTTTTTTCTGATCTAATTCTTATACGTGCGTATCAAAATTCCGAATTGAGATCAAAAAAGCCTTTATTGGTGAATATCCCACATTTTAACGTGATATTGTGCACCATGATCAAACAGTTTGAATCAAACACAAACATAGTGATCTTGTTTATTCTGTGCTAGTGTAATCCACCAATAGCTGTTATTGCTAGATTTGAGACGTCATCGCTGTATGTCTATTGCGGGAGCGGTTAAGACAAATTCTCAAATCTTTCATTTTTTCACTATTGGTGGTTTGTTTCCACTTTAAAGAGTTTATATGGAATTGTGCACATTTATCCTGATTTATAAGTTAAAGCAAATGCATTTCCATATTTTCGATTCTATCGCAATATAGCCAACAAAAGCGGATTAGACAACTAGTCAATGGATTTGCAACCACATCAAAATCTCTTTTTTTCATCAACTTTTTTAAAAATGTTATATTTAGTGCCTTCTCTAAGATAAAGGCCCTACTGTTGTGTTCGACAGACGAGAGTATCGTAAAAGCGCGCGTCTGTTTATGTAATCATTAACAAAACACTTCCGTATTTGGAATCGGAAAAAGTTTTGCAGTGCCAAGTAGTTAATTAAAAGCCAAGACGTTATTAGTGGTCATCTTCAACTTAAGTTTTTGTTTCAAATAAAATATTTTACTCTTTTCGATGATTAGCTGCACTTACGTTCAATCAAAAGATTCGATTCAAATATCCGACCTGTTTACTGGGAATATTAACCATAATTTTTCTGCTTCGATTGACATGCATGTTTGGGTAGTCATTAGTGGTTAAGAAAATAAGACAACCTCAATCACGGCATTCATCACATACTCGCTTCTCACTCATTCGAATTATATAATAAAATCACGAATCATAGGTTCTTCCCATCATCAATGGCCAATATCAACAATGGTTATATTGTAACTTTGATGGCCATGAGTTCAATATTATATAGGCACAGCAATAATAACAAAGAATTGATTAGGAAAAGCGTTTTGCCTATTTTTTATCTAGGCCTGAATCCGGGTCTGCTTTATTGACATGTTCTTGGAAATGAATGACCGACCTACATTTCAAGGTGATCAAAATCGTTGTTTATAATGGCCTAGCATAAACAATATCATACCATTGTGAGGTTATACTGAATCTTTTGACTTTGCTAATTTACAAATGAGATACAAGTACACAAACGTGTACTCCGCAATAAAACGGTAGTAAACTTTACAAAGTCACTTAATCATTTCTCAATTTTGGAAACTTTTCTTGTCTAAAATGTTGTAAATTTGAAATATATGATATCTTTTTGAACATAATACAAATTCGTAAGTCCAATAAACAAGAATTTATTCTATTGGTAATACAGATAATAAAAAAACAATTACAAATACAATCTTATATAATTTTCAGAGATACAGACGTTATATTCCAATAATCTATGTGGGTTCAGTACCACTTCACAAACATCTGTCCCAAAATGGTTACTACGATAAGTATAGGCTTAGCGGGCAAGATCTCAAGCGTTTTACTAAGGTGACGCACCCCTTACAAGTACATAATTTTGTTAAAAACAACTGTCTAAAATTATCCAAATCAGTTATACGCGTGTTCTCACTTCTAGTGATGTGCACATTTCGTGAAAATGAATTTAATGTCATCTCAATTATGCATGAATATCCGTGACTATGGGATGTACAGCATGATTCATGACTCCAGAAAATAATTGGGGCTATTGATAAGTAATCCTCCCGGTATGTAGAGACAAAACACTTCATCCATGAAATCAGGGACCAAGACAATGTACACCACGTTCTATGACTCCAGCAAATAATGGGGCATTGATAAGTAAATCGCCGGATGAATAGGATGAATAGGCCAACGGACTTCGATTCTATGGGACTGCAAAACCATTGTTATTTCATGGACGGTAAAAAGATTTGAATTGTGGTTCAACGCCCGTTTAGATTGAATTACAGCCTCATTCACGAATAAAATAAAAACTAAAAACTCTGCTGGAAGGTTAAAAACTTTGATCGTATATTTCTATTTATCAAAAGACCGAAGAGAGTAAAGATGATTGAAAGAAGTTTGATTGGCAAGCTATGACCGAACATCTTGGTGCAGAACACCCCCATAACTTAATCATATTCATATTGGAACTCTTTTCTTTCATATTAAAAGTTGTTCGGCGCCGGTTCACATGCTTTCATATAGGTGAATGATTTTCGATTTCTGCTATGAAATCAATAAATTGAATAGAAAGGGGTTACGCGGCAAGTTACTGAGTTTGGTTCTGCACCAAGAGTTAGGTCACAGATTTGCAAAACAATTTTTTCTCATAGCTTTGTTCACCTTATTCCTTGCAATAACGGATTGAAATATGGGTGCAAAGAAAATTGAACACACAGTAGAACTATACCTTTATTTATCGGTGATGAAAGAGGACGGTAATTGGTATGTTCACGTACATGAAATGCTTCATCTAAATCGGGGGTGATGGTATAGCACATGACAATCTTTTTCAGTTGAATGGGTAAGTAACAAATGCTCTGCAGTTCCAGATGGAAAAAGAGTTCGGTGAAGTGTTTGGTCTTCTACATACCGAGCGGATTTACTTATCAATAGCCCCAATTATTTGTCTGGAGTCAATGATCATGGTATACACCCATAGTCACTGATATTCACTGATAAATTGAGATGACATTAAATTCATTGTTCTCGAGACTGTCACCTACTAGAAGTACGAACACACGTAGAACTGAATTTTATAATTTCCGAAAGTTAATTTCGGAAGAATCTATGTCACTTCCCAGGGTGCGCCATCCATTGGTGGTCCTTGGGAGAGTCGGCCCGAACATCTTTTCGCTTTGGGGCATCATGGCCTAGTACGGTCCATCTAGAAAAGCAAACCGGACTGCAGACCGCAGACTCTTCCACTCTAAAAGGCAGACCGCATACTGCAGACCGCGGAATTCAGACTGGTGGTTTAAAGGGTGGAATTTTGATCGACCATGTCCTAGCTTTGTCCTAGTTGTACTTGCCCTTGTCCTTGTAGTTTCATACTGTTCCACACAATAGTCGTTGATGTTATGATCCTTCAGACCCAGAGTGGCTGAGCCTCTGCTCCACGCCTTTTGCAATTGCAGTCTGTCCACAGCATTGAGAGGATAGTTTTATTGCTTCTTGCCAAAAGTTCCAAATGTTACTGTACATTTTTTTTACAATCAACCCATTCTCTTTGGGAGACTGATTCATCATAATATGCTTGGTATATGTCCAATATACTGGGGTGTTACATAGCAGATGTACTATGCATAGGATAACATAGCACACACACACTTTCAAAGTCTGCTCGCATGTTTTGTCTAGATCATGTCTTGTTGAAGCTGTGAAAGTTCGTAACAGTATTTTGTACAATTTTTACATGTTTTTGTTCGTCGATGTCCTTCCCCCATTACATCGTCATGATCGTTGGGCTATAATTTGTTTGATCATGAATTTATATTTTCAGTTAGTTCACTCAGTGGTCTGGGCGGGACTGCAGTCTGCAGTCTGCGGTCTGCAGTCTGCATCTGCGGTCTGCTTTTTAGAGGAACCGCGATAAGTACGTGTAGTTAGTAAGTTCCATTAGTTTATTCGTATTCAACTTTGCTTACAAATTCCCGAGTTGATTTCAATATAAAATCAATTTTGAGTAATATTCAAAAGTATCGATTTTTAGTGCTACTGATGGATAATTTCTTAGTTTATTCTGATTCAAAATCTTCGACTTGAGGTCAATGTACTATTGCTTCTAATGCACCAAAGCGTGAATAACGCACCATTGCCTCGCTTCTTGGTCACAACAACGTTTTTTCATAAACCATTGAATGATGAATATAGTCTAAAATTACTTAATGGTTGTGATTACCATGCAGAAATCTTTATCAAATACAGATAGTTTTTTGGTAGTAAGAAGGATGATATCACCGTGAGATATTGAATCGAATATGGTTCTATGCACCACGTGTTAAAGTCATTCAATACCAGCCAGTTGGGCTAACTGTACACAGTGCCCGGGTAAATACTTAGGTTACGCTATCATTTCCCTGGGATCAAAGTTGTCATATTTCAGAATAGACAGATATTGACAATTTCTTGTTACAGACTTAGTGGGTGCCAAATGGCTATAGTTGAAACTATTATAAGGGGAACATTAACTTGAACAAGAATAAATGAACACTTTTGGTCCACTCTTCAAGTTTCAGATACCACCAGTGGCGTAAACGGGCCTGCCCGCTCTGATGGGCCAAATATTTTTTTTTTTTCCCAGTCTTGGGAAATTTTCCCTCTCAGGGGGGTCAAAAAGGCCAATTTTTTCCTCGGTCAGAGGGCTAAAACCGGCTGATTTTAGCATATTTTTGCAAATTTTTTCCCCGGCCAAAGTCGTCGGGGGGTGGGGGGCACCTGCCCCCCGCCTGTTACGCCACTGGATACCACTAATTTATGAGACTCAAATATTGAGTTTTCAATAAAGGTCACCTGTGCGCGCAATTTTGTTTTTGGAAACTAGTATTTACTCTCATACTTAGCTTATTTTTTAATAATTCTACTATCGGCGCGCGGCGCGGGGCAACATTGGTGTCCCCCACCAAAATATTTCTGTTTACTGTAAAAAAAATGGATAGTAGTCACCCAGAGGGTGTTTGAGTCCAATCCCACAATGCACCCGTTTGGGAAATTCTCTCAATTAATGGTTTCATGTGAATCCACAAAAATCATATTTCTAACACATAAAACCCTGACTTTTCAACGCTCATTTTAGCTCACAAAGTACAAGTACCCTAGGGATTTTTTTAGCATAAACATCATTAAATGTCCTGTGGTTCTTAAAATTTCTTGAACACTTTTATAATTAAGGTACTGGGATTATTTGTTTAGTACAGTACACTAAAGGCCATTGCAATGCCTTATGGGATGGATTCACAACACCCTCTATTAATCACCTGTTGTTTGATTGGTCCCTCCCATGTACCTTGGTGAATACGCGATGTAATGACCACATAATCAAAACAAATAGCCTCCGTTTTTGGCAAGGAATGTCATCGCAAGTTTTCCTATATAATTAGATAATAAAGGAAATATATTCTTTAATGGTGTTTTTTAAAGGTATAAAGGTAAATATTTATAAGCACTAATAGATAGGCAAAAGATGAAGAAAACAATTAAAAATGCATATTAAATTAAATCAAATTAAAACATTAAACTAATCAAAATCACAAAAATACCATATCTAACTGATCAAGCAATTAAAAAAGTACATAAAATATTGCATAGATACTGAAGCAAAATCGTCTAACATTTCCGTGACTCTATACTGCATACACCAAATTACATGACCCTCCTAATTTGGACCAATGAAAATTAAATATTACTACAATATTTCTCGAGACCCCTCCGCGGCATAAATAATAAACAATCCAATTTTCTAGTTTTGATTGGAATACTATATTAAAAGTTTTTATCTATGTATTGTATTCAAGGATAACCATGATGAACCTTACTTGAGCTTTCTTGACCATTCGCCAAACCGAGTGCCAGAAACTCCACCAAAACAGCATTGAAATGCACGCACGAGTGAAAATACCAGCATCAACATCTTCGACGAAACTCTTTACACCAAAACAAAGAAGAAACACAAACTTGCGAAAAGTTTACCAATTTTTGGCATGACCTATCCAATTAGGCCCGTCTAACCACTTGTAATTAAGACGCGTTAGAGGTCTTGAACATCTATGAAACATAACACGTTCAAAACAAAGTGGCGGTTCAACCACGTTCGTAATTGGGTCCATTCGATAACGTAAATAACCCAACATTGTTTTCAATCACACATTGTAATTGGTATTTACTTGTTATTTATATTAAAACGATTTTTTAAAGGGTCCCCTGGATTGTCGCCAAGTTGACATCCCCAGCCTTGTTGTGCAAAAAAGGTCCAGTACCAGGACAATTCTAATCTTTACAGATAATGCTAGGGATACATAAGGACATAGGAGGCAATTACGCACTGAAAAGATAAATTTGTCAAAACAGTTTTATTTAAACAATTAAAATTTTATTCAGGCCAATTATTTTTTCATATAGCCGAAAATTAAGCTAAAATGTTTTTGTAATGTTTAATTAACATTGTTACGAATTTAAATCGTAATGTTTAATACTCGCATATATTTCGTCACTATGAGCAGAGACAACTATCGGAAACAGAGTTTTCCATGGATCTTGAAAGTGTTAGAGAGAGAATGAGCCATGTCAAAGGGCCAATTAATTGGTAGGCACAGCAATTAGCTTGATCTGCTGTGACGCTCTCGTTTTAGAGCTTTTTAGTGTAGAACTTGTTGAGAATTAAGCACTTGTGAGTTGTCGATTTTTTGTGGTAAGTACATGTAATCACAATATAATTACAAAAGTTATCAAAGTCATCATACTGAATACGTGACGTCACACACCAAACTTTCGTGTTCACTGTTCTCTTTTTCAGTTGAGTAAAGTTTTGGTCTTTTTTCCTTGAACACCCAGCTTGGGTATTTTTGTCAGGATACCGCCTCAGCCTTATTTTAACTGCGACCCCCGGATACCTCTCATTGAGTCTTTCTCCCTAAAGTCTCCGAGCTTTTGAACTCTCCAATCTCATCGTAAAATTGTCGACTGATACCGGGTAAGATAAATTTCCACTATTTAAAACAAAAATCTGATTGCTAAAATGAACGGAAAGGCTGGGAATGACCACTGACTTTGTCTTGAATCTAATGTCTTTCTAGTGGTGGTTCGACTTTTGCTATTTGCAGGTAGTGTTTGAGGAATTTTAGACCTGGTCCGTTACGGGTCCACCCTGTTGCATGGTCAGATAGGTTTTCAAAAAGTAATCTCTGTTCGCGAGAGCAAGATGTAATTAGTAATAAAATTCAGAATTTCATACTAGATCGGTGAGCCTCAAGGATAAGATCTTAATTCATGAATAAATGGAAAGAATATAACTGATCAATTATTAGAAATCAATTATTGCTTGGAGATAGTAGGACCATGGTTTCAGTAATACACGAATTATCAAGAGTGTATATATGTTCCTTTATTTTACATGCAACAAATTAAATAAACTATAATGTCTGTAGTCATTAAAGATCAATTACATGATGGCACTAACCTAATTTTAATATAAGGTATTTTGACTGCACAAAATTGATCCCTAAATATACGTGTTTTTACATAAGTAATGCGCAATACTTCCTGAAGTTTTAACATAGCATACCGCAAATTACGGATTGTCTACATAACACGCTATCATGTAATGGTAGAATTCTACAGACATGTAAAATCTACATACATTTAAAATAGGCACAAGCCTTTCCAACATAAAAACACAAAACCCATACAAACACAGTTGTCTTTACCGCGCGAACAAGAAACAAACTTAATACAGAAACGACTGGATTCTTGTTAAACCCGTTGAACAATGCCAGGCGAAGCTAGTTGTAGCTCCAAGTTTTAATATCGTTTCATAATTTTTCAAAATCGTGTTGTACACCTAGGCATTTTCACGATCCAATTCAAAGTTAGCCCATGAAAGATGCATTCTTTCTCTCCTCAACATTCTTGATACCTCGAGTCCAAACAAGCCGAGTCTAGGTCAGTGGTTTTTGAGATGGTTTTTAAATGACCAGGTAAACCATCTCAAAAGCCAACCTATACCGAATCTAGTTAAAGACTGGTATACTGAAAGGGAGACTAACTTTACACCTGGGTTTAAACCAGGGTTAGTCCTACATGAGTGGACCTTTTTCTTTCAAAATGATGTGAAAGTTAAATGTAACGGGTGAGAAAATTCCTCATGGCTGGGCCGGAACGGACCATCCACGAGGTATTTTTTCACCCATTACAGCACATTTTTAAAGCATGTTGGAAGGAAAAAGGTCCACTCATATAGAACTAACCCTGGTTTAAACCCAGCACTAAATGTAGTCTCTTTTTCAGAATACCAGCCAAAGGGGTTAATTCCAAGTTTTCTTACCTATCTCACAGCTGTTGTCGGCTGCTTCCAAAATGTCCAGAATTAAGACTTCCAACTACTTCGTTGAGAGCCGGAGTTGGAATGCGCAACAAGTAAGACAAGTGTAGACATGCTGAAGACACCTTTCATTCCAACAGTTGTATTCCCTCCACACCATTTCTTAGACAATTGACCATTGTGTGACCTGGTCCTTTTGTTCTAATTATTATCATAAAACTCATTTGCATATCATGTTTACGAGTTGAAATAACAAGTAACCGCAGAGTTAATTTTTCAAATCAAGTGTACTGTGTTTTGAGTGAACTTTTTCTTGTGTATTCACCAGACCATGTCACAAAAGTTGAACCGTTATGATGTTGATATTATTACAATTGTGCATTATTTCATGTTGACGGAGTGGTGAAATATTTGAAAGAGCATTGTCTGCATATATTCTCACATGGTATTGTGGAGCGAAAATATCATATTACAAAACAATATTTTCGTAAACAAATATTTATGTACAGCACTTGAAATAATATGCCGATCTGTAAGCACTGTTGTTGCAGTGTATATTCTCACATGGTATTGTGGAGCGAAAATATCATATTACAAAACAATATTTTCGTAAACAAATATTTATGTACAGCACTTGAAATAATATGCCGATCTAGGAACTTTATGAATAGTAAACGCGTGCAAAACATTTCGTAGTTCTAGTACCTTTGGTCTTTATTTAGAATTGTGTGTTTCGGTGGTATTGAGCAAATATTGGTATCACTGTATATCATATATTCGCCGCTGTCATGTGTTGTAATTTCTATACGTCCGTTTACCATGTTTTACGGGTGCATTGATTTTTGAATTTCTTACAGAAGGATTCCAATCTGCACGTAAGGTTAGGCACACATGCAACATTAGGTTTAACGATAGATAGTGTGAATTGTGAAATTTGCATCATAGACGTTTTAAGATCGGTGAATGCTGTATTTGCATTATAGAGCATGTACGTGGAGGTGACACGTATGTGAAACTGCTGTTAGCCGGTGGGGGTCCCTAGTATAGGGACCCTCAAAATTGTTTTCGCGCTGGCGCTTTACGCGTGGGATTTTTGCGCCGAAATTTTTTTAATTGTCAGACTTGTAAAGGCGTTATTAATACCAAAAAAAAAAAACTAAAAAAATGTGCCAAGCCTTTAATGAGTTATTAGTGAGGGTTCCATGGACCCCAACCCCACTTGGGCACTACGGAAGTCAGCTGCGAATATTTAAAAAATCAAAGAACCAAAGCAATTTTTTTTTTTGCTAATAGATGTTCAACATTTACACTATAAGTAAAACAATAGACATTTAAAAATAACTAAACCTTTAGGTGTGAAAAAACAACATTCATTTGTGGACGGTGCAAAACCGTGACTGTACAAAGTCATGGTAAATAAAAGACGTGCTATGTGCAAACACCCGTTAAAAAGACAGGATGCCTAAACAATGCAAGTTTTGTGTTGTTAAATATTGTACATATGGGTCTTCATAGAGTAGATATCATCATAAATTAAGTTTCAAAAAAAAAAAAAAACAAGTTGGATTTAGCGCAAGGACTCATTAGAATTTTCCGTCTTTTAGCCATTTTTGCGTCGTGTTATGAAACAATGTTTTGCCCCTAATTTGCAGCCCGATTGTTTGTGTGGAAAATGGAATATCTCGGCAACTGAGGAGATGAATGTCAACAAAAGCCCTCTGAACGTTTTTATTTTCCAGCGCACAATAATTTTGACGTCAAGCTCTGCATATTTTGTGCATGTAAAAGAACACAGACAAACACATCATTACCTGATATACCGAGTGAAAAAAAAGGAAGACCTTCACCAAACAAAAACACTATTGCCTTTCGGTACAATATAATTGTATCACACACGCTCAAATTAGTGTATAAAATGTTAATGGGAAATTCAGAAAAAAAAAATTTGTGCTAAGAAGTCGAGGGTTCTAAAAAAGATCAAACCCGGTAAATGGCTAAAAAACATCAAAATTATACACGGTCATAACAAAAGATCTGGTGCTTTTAACTTATCTTTTCTGGGCGAATCTATAGGAATCACAGCCAATAAGCTGAACGGAACATTTTTCTAGTGTTTGTTGCCAGTTACCACCACTCAGATTGGAATATTGCCGCCCCCCACTTGCCTGCGCTCCCTCCCCAACAATACATGTTGGAGGTACAAAAATCGCTAAGTAAAACTTAATGTTAAAGGCTGGCCACCCAGAGATATTCCTATCAAGATCATTAAGGAATTTCCTATGAGTTGGCTGAACCTATTACTAAGATCTTTACTAGAAGTCTGGGTTGAGGGGCTATTCCATCTGTTGGAAAAACAGATTCTATCATCCAGTCCCTAAGGTCAAGAAGCGTGAGTCAGCTAATGATTTGCGCCCGATTACTCTGACAAAATCTTGGGGAGGGTGTTCGAGTCATTTTAGCTGAGTGTTAAGGGATGATTGTACACCGCTCCTTGACACAAAGAGTATGGTAATGTGAAGGGTACTATACAACTCATTATTTAGTCGATATGTTGCAGAAGGTTATTTCAGGCACCGTTGATAAACCATCACACTATGCTACAAGAGTTGCTATGATTTACAAAAACATTCGACCTAATTAAACCATAATGTCGATGTTTCCAAAAATTATCTCTTCCGGAGTGAGACCATCAATAATTCCAACGATCAGTAGTTTCTTGATGAATTGTACGCAGTGCGTTAAGTACAAAGGTCAACTTCACAGTCTTAAAAACCATCACTTGCGCGTTCCACAGGGAACGAGTTAGGGAGGTATTTTTTACTGTTTTATCAGGTTATGGTGAATGATGCTGCTGAGACTACTCGGGATCATTGGAAATTTGTCGATGATTTCACCCTGGCAGAGATCATTAATACCAAAACCGGCAATTCTCAGCTTCAGATCATCTGGATGCATTAGCTGGTTGGTGTAAGGTCAATGATATGCTGCCTAAACCATCCAAATGTCATGTTTTGCATGTGAACTTTAAAAAAACATCCTGTCCAGTTCCCACAATGTTCTCTTGGTGGTGAAGTTCTTCAGATTGTCGACCACATGAAACTACTCGGACTGGAAATTCAAAGCAACCTGGGGTGGGACATCCATGTTAAAAACATAATTTCTCGTGCTGGCAGACGCTTATTTATGATATATGCTCTTCGCAAATATGCTGCTCCAGTTGAGGACATGCTGGCCATTTTTCAAACCTACATCCGCCCAATTTTGGAGTATGCTTGTGCTGTCTGGCATCCAGCGCTTACTAAACATTAAAGCTACCAGATTGAGAAGATCCAAAAACGCACTTGCAAAATTATCCTTGGCGATGACTACCAGGAATACGATTCTGCTCTTCGTGAGCTCAACATCACTAGTCTCGCCCACCGTAGGGACGATCTTACTTTGAAGTTTGGCCAGCAGGTTCTCAACTCAGAAAGACACTGCCATCTTCTTCCAGAGCAAAGATCCATCATTCATAATCTTCGTCGCAGCAACCGATTCCCTCAACCCAGGTGTAGAACTAGCAGATACCAAAAATCCACCATTCCGTTCATCATCAACATGCTCAATTGCTCTCTGGACATTTAATTCATTTTTATCATGCCATTGTATTATGTTGCTATGTTCTTAGCTTGGATTTAATGTATGATGTATATTTATGTATATTTGGTTTTTGCTTACCATATACCATTTGATGTGTGTATGACTTGTAAAGCCGGCGTTTTCAGCTATTGCTGCCTGCTGGCTATTTTTATACCGTGAATAAATAAAATAAAATAAAATACAAAAAATAACATGTAAGCTATCGATGTTCACAAAAATAAAGGTAATCTACCAAAAAACGTTGGCAACGTAAAAAAGCCACCAAGTTTTAAAAAGAGTAACAGCCACATAAAATTAGTAAATTGTACAGATCTCAGAGAGCACCGAGTATACTCAAGTGCGCTTGCCCCATTGGCAAGTGTTTTCTGCAATGAAAAAAAATGCGATCGTCTGCATTTATTTAGACAACCTGAAAATGTCAATACCCCTTTGGTGGTATATGAGACACTTGTGGTGTTGGTTATACCTGTTTTCCCACGATGAACTTCCATACAGCCCAACTATTTTGTAGTTTTCCTGCTAGGGTACACGCGTAATAATACCGAGCTCACAAACAGCTCGTCTTCATGTGAGGCAACAAGAGCTGGGCGGGAACCGTCCTCTTATCTGTCTCAGTATTGTTTCCTACCAAAGGTAATCCCGGTGCAGTAGGGCAGTCTCCGGGCTCAATAGTCCGGGAACAAGGTGAACAATGGCAATCAATAGGGCAATTCAGGTGACTTGACGCAAACATTAGTTCACGATTTATTCCGTTGTCGTTTGGAGCCCGGACTATGATACCTGCCGGACTATGAGTACTTTCCACACCTGGGATAGTCGACGAAGATCCGTCAAAACACAGTTAATGGGAAAAGAATAGTACTAAGAATTAGAATTGCGCAGGTGATGGTTGTTACAACGAAATCGGGCTCCATCAAAATTGAATAAAATGAACTTAAAGCATCTCTACCAACAAGAAAATCAAGAGCAACCAAACAACAAACACAACACGCATCTGTCGCTGTGGGGTACATACACACAGATCCTCACAGCGACGATTCAGGTGCATCCCCATATGTTTTAGTATGGGAGGCAAACCTGGGTTGTCTTTCTATCTGTTAGTCACAATATAATATCTGTTTGCATTTCCATTTAAATTTAAAGTTTTGAAATTGTGTATAATTGATGTATATCATTGTTGTTTAACATTAGAATTTTATCTACAGGGTGAGTCAAAAAAAACCTTTACCCAGTTTGTGTCCGCCATTTTGAATTTGTAAGTACATATGTAACATATGTGGTATTATCAGAAAGCTTATTTCGTGTCTTTAATTTGCGCAAAGCTCATTTCGCATCGGTTAGGTATAGACCGAGCTACAGTTGTTTGAACAAAGTAGTCTGTTTTGCGCTCTGTCCACGGATTCACATTACAACATGAACGGCGCGGTCCAGCGATGGACAAAATCAGGTCCAGAAGAACATCGGGCATTATTGACGGCAGAATAAATGTGATTCTATGTAACCCCACAAAATTCGGTCACA
Source organism: Ophioderma brevispina (assembly GCA_023653785.1). Taxonomy (NCBI): domain Eukaryota; kingdom Metazoa; phylum Echinodermata; class Ophiuroidea; order Amphilepidida; family Ophiodermatidae; genus Ophioderma; species Ophioderma brevispina. The sequence continues at coordinate 27,546 of JAMKCH010046883.1, forward strand.
ATTGACCATCGATACCCTCTTAACGTTTCTACTTCATCATCACCCTAAAAATCATTTGAAACAAATTAAACTTGATACATGTATCAGTTTTCTTGCTGTTCTGGAGAGTTGAACTGAGCGATACCATATGAACTGAACAAACATAGGTGACAACCTTTTAAGGATTAAAGTATTGTCTATATTGTAAACCAAAAATTTATGCCACATCTTGAAAAAAGGGATTTCAAATAAAAACTTACATTATCAACTTATATTTTACACCCTTAAGATACCACTTTATGTGACATAAACATAGACATGGCCTTATCATCATTTTGGGGAGGGTCATTTTGTTAGTTGGCACCGCTGCATTCAAATGGGAATCCGTGGATAGGGGATAAAGCGAAGACTTGATTTAAAAGACTGTAACTCAGCCTATACTTATCCACGATGGAATGATCTTTGCAGCAAATTAAAGATAACGAAATAGGCTTTCCGATGATAACACAATGCTTAGATATATTTATTTAACAAATTCAAAATGGCGGACAAAATCTGGGTCAAGTTTTTTTTTTGACTCACCCTGGATTTGGTATTGTCGTATTGATATTTTGTATATGGCTCCTTTCTATGTGAAGCTCCTAGAGGCCTCTGCATTAGGCGCGATAGCAGATTGTTATTATTATTAGTATTATAACCTGACAGTATTCAGGTCAGGAAAACTGAATTTATAGAAAAGGAAAAAAAGAAAAATACCCATTCCAAAAATCACCTGCCAATAATAAAGGTGCAGTTGTATTCATTTAAATCGATAATATGGTCTAATTATGCTAGTGATGGATGGTCCCTTCCTCTTGAAGAATATCATGAACGTTCTTTATGTGGAGGAAGAAAATTCGGAATATATAGGCAAAAACAGTGATAAGAAATTAAAGTGAAAGGAGGGGGGTGATTTTTTGAGGATACGATTTTTTCTCACATTGCACTGGATCAATCGTAGACCAACCACCGAAAACGTTTTGAAAATGTAGTGGACAAACAAGTACAAAAGAACCCGCAAAAGCCTTGTTTTGAACTTTGCTGCTATAGTAATCGTCCCTAAGAAAACCATGCTTGAATTCTGTAGTGCACGACAGCAATTACTAAAATCTCATCTTTTTACCATAAAGAACGGCGCCGTATTCGGCTTAATCTCTTCAGGTGTGATCTAAACATTGGTAAGCATTCCAAAAATGCGCTTCTATCTGGAAATGTCCTCATGTCTCTTAAACACTTTTCTTAACACTAATTTGCAACACACGTTCTAAAATTAAAAAATTGTTAATATTTTTAATTTGTTCTTTTTTGGTTTTGTTTAAAAATAAATGGACATTTGACGGCAAGTGGTAAGAGATTTGACAGTGTTAATTCCTAAACACTAATTTGCACAACCTTTCTAAAACACTGTGTTTGCAGTGTAGAAGAAATTAGGCCCAAGGGTGCCAAGATAGCTGCCAATGGGGTAGACCGCAATTTACATGCTTGAGGTACACATCATTCACTTATACACAGTAGTGTATTGGGAAAATGGCAACTTTGAGAAGTTGCTTTTCACATTTAAAACTCACAAAGAAATACATTGAAATCCACCCAAGTACAAGCTAAAATTACAAAATAACCAAAACTTCTTAACATATGATGACAAGAAAATTTGTTAGTTACGAATACCAAACTCGCCCGACGTCAGACCGGAAACACAAAATTCTCTATAGTCGCTAAAAGCCCTAGTAATGGACAACCGAGGTGAAATTGATGAGCGCGATTAAATGGCCTCAAATTACCCGTCCAAATGTTCACTTAGTTTGGAAAAGCTACCAGTCTACCATGTCAATCATGAAAATTTCCATCAACTTTCTTACTATAACTAGTGCATTTTCAAACGTTTTAAAGCCTTGTTTTGTCTTTTTTTTTTTTTTCAGATGCATGCAAGAAAGTAGTCCACCCAAGATTTTTTATCCTTGGTGCTCTCTTCACCTTTATAAATTTGAATAGTTATATGGCTGTTCTCTTTTTACAACGGCTGGCTTTTTATCGTTGCAACGTTGTTTTTTTGTAGATAAGCTGGGAAAAGTTGTTGTGGATTGACCTGAAGCGGTTAGTTTTTGTGAGGTGTTCGACATGATCAAGTAGAGCATTGCTATAAATCAATAGACTAGAATTAAGGCGCGGTCAATTGGTTGTCTTATCTTAATTCCAGATGGCGCATGGTGGCGCGGGGGGGGGGGTGGGTCTCAAAATTTCTTGGGTGATTAATTAGCCGAGCAAGAGCACTCACTGTTTTTAAGTTGATGTAAGTAATGTTGTAAACATAATACAATTACACAATTAGTAAGTCTTTGTATCCGAAAGTATCAGAATTTACTCTTAAGATTCAGTAACTAATGTTTCAGAAATTTTGGCTGGCTTTTTCCTGCCTGTTTTCCACAAACATGTTAACCCTATTACAATGTATGGCTATCCATACTCAACTTATGCAAATGTTTGAATAAAATTTTGGTGATATTGTTTTCAGGAATGTTTTCTAAAAATTGTGCAAAATGTTATTGAAATTTGGCCCTAAGAGATGGTTTGTAAAAAAATGGTAAGCAAATATTGGCAACAATGTTTCCTTTACTTACGCATTTTGCAATAAATTCAAAATAATAATGATGTTGATTATATTGTTTACATTGTGTTTTTAACATTGTTTTGAATGTTACAAAATTGGTATGTCGATTTTTTTTACAGTTAAGCAAACATCGACACGATATTAGTATTGTCCTCGGACTATGTACGACAGTTGAGGCCCATTACTTAGCAAACACACCATTTTCATTACATCTAAATGTTGTGACATTGTTTTAGTGAAACACAAATTTCAGAAATACTTTTTTCGATATTACTAAAACTTGTGGACTATAAAAGATAAGCATACAAAAAAAAAAAAAAACCCACACAGGTATGGTGGATAGTTTGTTATTCAAATTCAGACCGTTGCCTTTTTAAGAAAACATTTGATAAAATATCATCATGCACGTGTATATGCATGGCTAACCCGCAGGAACACTATTAGATACTAAAAAGAATAAGCAGCTAAAGCACTAATCAACAAATCAATAATTTATTTAAAGGTTTTCTTAACTAAAGTAAACAATACTGAATACCAAAAACAGATGCTTTATATATTTAAAATAACCATTTAGTGTTAGTAAGTAGCCGTGGCTTAGTGGTTACTGCATACTGCATAAAAGGACGAGGTTCGATTCCCGACAAGGTAACGGCGAAGAAGGTGTTATTTTTTTCTCACCATAATTAACCTTATTTAATTACACGTATGTTTGATAAAATGGTTTTAAAATATCTTGGGAACACCTATAAGATGTTTTGGAAAGATGTATTTTGAACATTGTTAACAAACATTTTCAGGACATTTTCCGACATATTTTTTGAACATTCGCAAAAAAATTTATGTTTGTTGGTATATCAACCCAGATATTTCCACAAAGTCCGCCTGTCACAAATGTCCATTTTAGTGACACACGGAATCACTTTTGATTCCAAAAACTGAAGATCTTGTGGCTTCAAAGATGACAGCAGACAAAATATATAGCTTATGCGGTATCATATACACTGTAAAAGATTCACCGTATTTTTACGGTGAAACCGTAAAATCATTACGGTTATTTCCACGCAAATGTTACGGTTGACCGTAGTTTTACGGTGAAATACCGTAAACAAACAATAAAAATAAGTGTTTTATGGTAAAACACCGTAAAATTAGGGTTGCCAGCATTTTACCGTAAAATACATTCATGTAGTGAATCTGTCGTAAAAGACTCATAAAGTACCTATATTGATGCTTCCAGATATTCAATTTTGGGCACATTCCCGTACGAAAAACGTTTTTCTAAGCCACGCAGCGCAGAGCTCAGATGTCGCAGATAGCCGGTTTATTGATGGCGCACGGCGCTGGTCTCTGACGAATGAAGTGCCAAACACCCCGGAATAAAGCTGATTAACACCCAATAGCTTAGCTTAGCTTGAAAGCCTTTGTATTTCAATCGAAATACATGTTTTTCACCAATAATTCATTTTTTCACATGATAAGCACGGATTGGTTTTTAAAAATCTGTATTCCCGACGAAAAAACTTGGGATTCTCAAGTACCACCCCGGAGCACCCTGGCGTAGCTAGTGAAATGCAATGCCTAAAATTCCTACAAAGGTCATAAGCAGTAAACAACGGAAGAGACTATTCGCACCGTGGCGGTGTGAATAAGCATTTTTTCTGTAATTCGCACCGTAGCAGTGTGAATAAGAAACCATCTCTTGTGATTCGCAGCGTGATGGTGCGAATAATGAGCTTTTTCTTGTAATTCGCAACGTACGGTGCAAATAACGAAATTTTGCCCGTTGTCACACCGTCAGGCAGTTATATTAGCTTAATATTACCAATGTCAAAAACTTCTCCGCATGTCGGGGGGGGGGGGGGGCCGGGTATTTTCTCGTTATTTCTTTTTTGTTGTTGATAATTTGGGATGTTTTTACTCCAAAAAACATTTCTTTTTCTTGATTAATGAGAACATTATCTGCTTTAAGAAAGTTTTAAAAAATCATAATCAAAACTCACTCAGCAGCAGTTTCATTTGAATTTTATAGCCAATCCCTAACTACCCATCAGTTAGTCGGCAGGTCACCCAAGTACTATTGTTCACAGCGAAAATTGTTGGACGGGGTCATTTTACATGGGCTTTCACAAACACAATAGGCAAACTACCTTGCTATTGTCCACATTCCCTGCACACGTCTGCAGTACAAATCGATGAAAATGAAAATCAGGCCCATATGTTATAACATATGAGAATTCAATTCCGTGATGCCAAGTTATACAATTTCCGAGGGCTTCGCTTTCTTAAAACAGATAGAGTAATACGTACACAGACATTTTTGTAGCACACAATTCAATTAATGATTTGGGATGCTTTAAAATTTGGTGGGTTTTCTATAACTTCAGAGACCACGCTTTTTCAAAACTTAAAAAATTCATTTATTGGCGGGTTGGCGTAGCGTATCTTTCCTTCGCCTTTCACTAATGAGGTCTCGGGTTCGATCCCCGACAGGGGGTCGTTCTCGGCGGCTTTATGTGAATTTGGTTTCTCGATCCATACTCGTTCCCGCAGGTTTTCTCCGGGTACTCTCCGGTTTCCTCTAATATCGAGCTTCTTGGCATAAATCTGTTCCGGTATCATGGTTTCTCTGATGTGCTGAGCGCCTTTCATGGTTGCCGCACAGCGCCTTGAGCACGTTTACGTGGATATGCGCGCGTTAAAAATATTCAAAGCAAGAAAAAAACAGTATTATTAATTGTTACATTGTTTTTGTATTTCATATCATACACATCACCACATTAAACAATTTCACCCCATCTCCATTTACCAACATGAAATATTCTACACTGGTGGATTAAATGATGACTCCAATTTCTTTAAACACTTCACTAACAATTTTTCAAAATTGCACCTTTTTCCTCCGCAAAAAAATTAAAAAAAAAAACAAAAAAAAACAAAAACCAACAATAACACAAACCTTTCGGCCCTAAAAAAAAAAAAAAAAAAAAAATCAGCACATCATATGTTCAATTTCTTGCCCCAAATATTGCTTCCTCTAACACTGAAAAAGAGAGTACCTGACAGAACTCAGCAGCACCTTACCCCAGAGTTATAAGCAGCGTTAGGCTTATTGTCTTCTGTCCACAACATCTTTCGTAGATGTAATCAGATTTGCCGCGGTGCCCGGGGGGGGGGGGGGGGGGGGAGGGGGGCACTCACTTATGAAATGGATATGGTGTAAGGCTCGCGCTTCCAAACCCAGAGGCATTCGGTGACAGAGGACTGAAAAAAATAGGGGTCTTTGGGTGAGATACAGCCAAATTGCCCCAAAATAGGGGCTTTCAGAGTGACATATTCGCAAAATATTCGAAAAAATGGGGTCTTTGGGTGAGATTTTTGCAAAATTTCTAAAAATACAGTCGTGTCGGGTAGAATGTTCTCCCAAAAAAATTTTAGGGTCTTGGGTGACAGTGGTAAAAATTTAAAAAAAAATATGGGGTCTTTGGGTGACAGTGGTAAAAATTTAAAAAAAAATATGGGGTCTTTGGGTGAATTCTTTAAGCGGGGATGGCCCGATTTAAGGATATGAAGTTTTCATCTTGATTGATTGGATTTCACTCCAAAACCCAATCTGCCGATATTTCAATACGTTTTGATGCGAGAGCCCAAAACGTGATTTTGTAATCCCCATAGAATACTCTGTAAAATTAGCTATTTGTCGTCCAAAAAGGGGCACATTTCGCTCATAACTGTCCAAACCAAACATCCCTTGGCTCTAAGATTTCACAGGGTAAATGAGAAAATAGTAGCTTTCTTCTGATACAAAAAATTTGACCACTTCTGTTAAAATCTGGGTTCTGGGGACGAGGCTATTAGCGATCAGGCCATGGACCTTAAAAAAAAATATGGGGTCTTTGGGTGACAACGATGCTGAAAAAGGGGGGTCTTAACAGCCTTTACATACGTGGTTCCAAGTAGGAGTGCCCCCATCAGGGCCGCGGTGGAAGAAGTACACTGGTGAACTAAACTGTAATTAAAAAAACAGGATCTATGGAGCGGGGGGAACTCACAACGTGCAGAAAGTTAAAAATAACTGGTGAGCCGTCGTAAAAATACTAAACCATTGCAGGGAACGTAAAATAACTGGCCCCCGTCGTACGTCGTAAAATCTCAGCTTCAACGTTATTTTTGATTTTGACTTTTTAAAACAATATTAAGAATTAAAATGTAATTATACTATTCCTCTGATCTAAATTTTCAAGTTGTAGGTTTGGTATCATACAAACGTTGTATTACGTTAACACATAAAGTTATATTTCAGGCAAGCAATTTTGAGAAAACACCAATAACAAGGGGAGAAAAAGGGTGAAGCAAATAAAAAAATAACCAAGTTTATCTCTTTGTTTTATATGGTAATGTACACATTCTAATGTCAACAATTCAGCAAACTTAATACATGTACCTTACATTAGATTCGAACCTCAGGCCTTAAGATTACAAGTCCTAAATCTTATCCACTACACTACATGACTATACAGATATCAGATGGTAAATTTAAATATATGCGTGTACTACTTTTTCAAATAAAACTAATATAATACAAAAAGGAGGAATTGAGTTCTACAAGAGTTTTTAAAACTATTTTAAAAATGATAGGGAAAAAATAGGATTTTGCATTATTTTGAATGACGTTACTCACGACAGATTTTTAACACGTTATAGGTATTGATAAAACGATTTTCATAGTTCGTATTCTTACATTAAAAAAGTAAGTTACAAAAATTACGGAAAGTATAATAACGGTCAGCGTATAAATACTACCTTTTTTTCAAAATGTGTAGTATTATTTTCAAGCCACTGTTTATTTACATTTTTTCTGCTTCCAAAATGTAATTTTATGTTAGGTAAATGTCTGGTAAAATTAGGAACATTTTTAACAGTGTAGACATGTAGGCTCAGGTCAAACGCATGCATAAGACAGCCCATTTGTCGTGGTGCGAATAAGAAGAAATTGTTAGCAATTGGCACTGCCACGGTACGAATAGCCACTTCGATAAAGAACCATGATGGGGCACTCAAGTATAATAGAGCAGGTCACTTCACATCGTACCAAACTAGTTAACTGCGCTTTCGACTAGATCAGGCAAACTATCATTTTCCGTTGTATTTCACTCTTACCCAGATGCGTGTATAGTGTACATGTGATTTACCGATATATTTTCTGCATTGATATAAAAGTTAAAACCAAGTTAATCTTGCTTACTGCGCACTTGGATAAAATCAACATAAGCAAAATACACACCGGATCAAATAGCGACAGGGGTCATACAAAGTTGAAGCTAAAATTTGCTATCTTCTGCCAGGTAAGAACGTACACTTTTCCAGCGAAAATTGAACTAAAGTTTATGCATCGTTGGGTCAATCTGTCGCCCGGTTGAAATAATCATGGTATATATAGAACTTGGTATTGAAAAAGTGTGATTGAACCGTTTTTATTCGGACTAGAGCAAGTGTATAATGCAATGCTGGTGTCGAAAGCGTTGAATTCTCACAGGTCAATACGTTATTTTGTCCAGTAGCATAGCAGATTCGTGACAAATTGTGGGGCAATTGTGCATTTGATGATAAATCTCTGAAGTTTGGCACAGACTATCAGCATTGGTGTCGGAAGCATTTTTACATAAGGACGTACCGCTGTGAGCTAGGCGTGGCGGGGCGCCTACCCATTTCCTGGGTGGGGGGGGGGCAACATTCTTATTAATTTGGGTAACTTTAGTCACTGTTGTGATGTGACTATTTAATTGATAATATAGTTCGTTAATTGAGTTTACTTAATTTGAAACCTTTTGTCTAGATTTCTTATGGAATGTAACCCAAACTTGAAATAGATCAATGAATTTCGATTCCCATCAAGAAACATCTGGAAACTAAATTGAGGTCACAAAAGTTCACCACTAATTCGCTTGGTCGGTGAGTTGGCACTAACCATGTGCTTTTGCCACAACGCTACCCGAGGATGAACATCCAAAATAAAATGCTATGTAGCCAGCAAGGATGTCCAATAATCGAATCGACTTCGAAATATATTTTTTGTGTTGTAATTAAGCATATGCCAAAAAACACGAAGATTAAGTACGCGCCTTCATCGGGAACACTATGAGTCAGCCTTTAAGCCATTGTGTATTTCAACGCACTTAAACATCATGGTTCACTGGACTGGGGTCTGTGTTTCCCTTTTGTAGACTTTTGCTTAACTTTGTGTAGAAAAAAGATATGCCTACACACTTTGAATTTCCAAAAATGTTAAGGGTCTCAATATTAAGGGGTGGGTGCGGGAGGGGGTATCAAGTGGCGCGGGGATGGGGGTGGGGTAGGTGGGAGGGAGTGTCCCTCTCCTGCGCAAAGCGCGGAACCCTTGCAATGTTCATTTTCCAATTTTTCTAATGGAAATTTTGATACTGAGAACAAATTGAAATTAGCACAAGGTTCACTTGAAAATGATTATAGTTATATAAGATCAACGGTCTTAAAAAGTAAAATTTAGTTGATAAGGTTTTATTTGAACAAACCATAAGTCAATTGATCATGGAGAGTTCATATATGAAGCGGCACGGGGGGTGGGGGGTCACCATTCACCGCGAAGCGCGGAACCATAGAAATTTTTGCTTTCCAAAACACATTTTCTCATGCAAATTGATTGAACAACAAATTTGAAATTAGCAAATGGTCCACTTTATAATCATGATTCAACCGTCTTAAAAAGTAAAATATAGTTAATGGGTAGGGTTTTATTTTCACAAACCAAAAGCCAATCGAGTATGGGGAACTCATATATGAAGCGGCACGGGGTGAGAGCGGTAGGTGGAGTCGCGCGAAGCGCGGAACCCTAGCAACGCATGCTTTCCAAACCACTTTTTTTCATGCAAATTTGATAGAACAAATTTAAAATTAGCAAATGGTTCATTTAAGGTAAGATTAACAGATCAACGGTCTTAAAAATTAAAATATAGTTAAGGTTTTATTTGAAGAAGAGTTTTGGTTCATAGATGACTATAAAGTAGATTCAACCCATCGTGTCACCAGAGGAAAAGTTTTGGACACCGTCGATTAGTTGGGAGAGGAGGCAGAAAAAGAAAATATGTGGCCCGATTCACCTGTTTCATGAATGAACGGATAATCTGGTCTTTCATGTTGACATCATTTTACATGGAGGTGTGCAAAGACTTTTATGTTCCTTCGAATCTAAATCACTCAGCGCTCAGAAGTCAGTAACATTCAACTAGCCTGCCACATTGAATACCAATTGAAGCTAAATACGATTAGTAAGAATGCTTTGAGAGCGGTTGGTGTAAAACGCATAAGCGCATAAGAGCATAAGACTGCATAAGCATAAGAGCATTAAGAGCATAAGAGTGCATAAGCATAATCGCATAAGAGCATAAGAGTGCATAAGCATAAGAATAACCGTATATACGGAACATAATCGCATAAGAGCATAATCGCATAAGAGCATAATCGCATAAGAGCATAATCGCATAAGAGTGCATAATCGCATAAGAATAATCGTACGGAACATAATCGCATAAGAGTGCATAAGCTTAAGAATAACCGCGTATATTTGGAGCAGAAGCGCATAAGAGCATAGGTACGTGCATAACGTACATTTAAGCATAAGAATAACAGCATTTAGCGCATAAGAGCATAAGAGTGTAAAACGCATAAGCCCCACGGAGCCTATACGGAACATAAGCGCAAGATGGTGTAAAACGCATTCGATTTACCATATAGTCAGAGAGAACGTTCATGTGACCGTACAGTTGAGTATATACACAAATGCAGAAGTGCTATTGCTTACAAGAGTTCTTCAATATTGCGGAAGGCCGGCATCAGTTCTTGATGACTTATTACCACTTCAAGGTTACTTCCCGGGTCAGATCAGTGACGTCTGCATTGGATAACACGAGTACGGATGCTTTCGCTTTTGAGACTTTTGCAAAAAGCACAAACATCAGCCTTTTTCACAGAATGACGAATCCGATGACATCATTGCCGATTACACTTCTGCCATTTTACTTCCGGGGCATCAATGACGCTGCGTCATCATTTTTATAATTCATTGGATGATGGGGACCATTGCTTACTAGGCTTCTGCAAATTTGCTTATAACGGACGGCATTAGTTCTTTACTTTATTGGACAACTAGAACAATTAAGGGCGACATTGTCATTGGACTTCTGCATATTTGCTTCTTATGAGCGACCTCAGTTCATTACTTTATCGGATAACCAGGGTTACAAGTACCATTATTTGTTAGACTTCTGTGGCACCACTGCAGACTTCTGCAGATTTGGTCTATTGGGCGATACAAGTTCATTATCTACATTATTGGATAACCAGAATAGCAGAATATGCTTGTTATAAACCAGAACTTGCTATGGTGAGGACTAAAGTGGCTAGACAACAGCAGATCGCCCCAACAGCCATGGAGACGATTGTGTTTCAACATATAATACGTGCTCTTCAAAGGTTTGTTTGGAACTTGTCGCTGAGTGTAGACTTTTGTAATTGTTTCTAGTGGGCGACATAAGTTTATTGCAATATTGAATAACCAATTTAAGGGACTTCATTACTTGTTAAACGTTCGCAATTTTGTTTTGGGACGGAATCAGATTGATTCACTGGATATGACCAGTGGCTCCAATTGCTTGCTTGATATTTCCTTTGCTTTTAACGGCCACAATAGGCCCATTAGTTCATTACATTATTGTACTAGTCCAGGCTACAGATACATTGATACCTAATATCAACCTTGTTTTATTAGATATATAATGTCTTTCAAAGGTTTCTAGACCAGTTTTTATGCTGATTCTGAATCCGATGGATGCCAGACGAGCAACCTTGAGCATTTTTGCAAAAACGCAAAAAATCAAAATGGCCACCAAAACACAAAACATTCATCTCTTTTTCACTCAAAAGGTGTGTTTTTTCACCCTGTCTAGTTTAAACATCCACTGTGACCAATTAACATAGGATTCTGTAACCACGTAATCAATGAATTGTTATATGGCCTCCATTTTTCTGATTAAACTTTTAAAAATATTATTTTCTCAATTTTATTTGAGAAAAGATTTCTCACGGGAAAAGTATTTTGTTTACTATAAAAGAGAGAAAAGGGGAATACCCCTAGTTTGTTTTGCAAACTGCACCTGTTTAGATTGCACAATAGGGGAAGTAAAAAAAAAAAAAAAAAAAAATCAATGACGCTGCGTCATCATTTTTATAATTCATTGGATGATGGGGACCATTGCTTACTAGGCTTCTGCAAATTTGCTTATAACGGACGGCATTAGTTCTTTACTTTATTGGACAACTAGAACAATTAAGGGCGACATTGTCATTGGACTTCTGCATATTTGCTTCTTATGAGCGACCTCAGTTCATTACTTTATCGGATAACCAGGGTTACAAGTACCATTATTTGTTAGACTTCTGTGGCACCACTGCAGACTTCTGCAGATTTGCTCTATTGGGCGATACAAGTTCATTATCTACATTATTGGATAACCAATATGGCTGGAAATGGCACTTAAGTCCGTTCATACTTCACTGCCTTGCAGTGCAGTGCTGCAATGCAGCCTTCCAAAATTGTCACTGCAATCACTTGCAGTACTGCAACGCAATGCAGGACTGCAACGAAGTTAAATTATTTTAACTGGCGATGCAGCAATGCAGTGGGGTGCAGTCAGTGTTGCCGTTATGCCAAATTTCCTCAAGTTTACTGCAACGTACTGCAACCCGTGACCTGCAGTGGAACCTGGGTTGACCGCCAGTAAATCGATTAGGAGTGCAACGGAAGTGACGGAACATTGCAGTAAATTTACTGCACCAGCAATTGCAGTGCAGTGAAGTAACGGACCTTTACTAAGCGGCGCAAAACATCCGATCCACCTAATAGTCTAGAGAATGTTGTTTTTTCTTTTAGCTTTTTTGTAGGTTAAGGCGTCCATTGGCATCCCTGTTGGGATATTTGAGAATAACGACTCAATGACATTAAGAGAGCCTTACTGGGGTGTTTGGAAGTGATAGTCCAAAACTAATTAAAAAACACAAAATATATATCTTAGCCTACAGCGTAATGAATTACCGACCTTTACTGAAAGGACATTTGCAGCCTATTTGAACGCCTATCTTGAATACCATCTTGCAGATATCAATCACTTTGATTATGTTATGATATTGACATGCTCTGAATCAGTTTCCTTTTAAGTGATATACACACAAACATGGCAAGCTCTGCCTTTAAGGAGTAATAATTTTGCCTTTTTGGAGCATCTTGAAGGTTTATTGATTTGAATGATAAGGCAAATTGTTGAAAGCTATTCATAATTATTTCAGTTAATATAGGGATGCTAAATATTGGTACATATATATGTTAACATTCTACGGTAAAAAGAGCTAAAATCAGGAGCTTGTTGATTGGCGGCCATATTGAATCGCTTAATTGGTGGTTAATGAATCACATTTTAATTGGTCACAATGGGTGTTTTTGACTGCGACAGGCCAAAAAAATTACAACTTTTTGAGTAATTAACATATGAGGTTTTTAAGTGTTTTGGTAAGCCATTTTGAATTTGTTTGCGTTTTCCCCTCGCACATGTTCAAGGTTTTTCGTCTGAAACCCATCAGATTCATATTCAGCTAAAGTTAGAAGACACTGAAAACATTATATATTGTTATAACAAGGTCACATGGTCTTTAGCCCTGGACATATACAGCCAGAATAGGTGCGGCTCTGCTAATAGACTTCTTTCTGCAAAGTTTTGCTCTAAAGGGGACATTAGATTAAGAACCAAAATATGGGATACGCTGCTTGTTAGCGTCTATAAGGTGTTCTACAAAAGTGCGACGCATCAGGTCAATAAATCATGGGGGGACTAGGTTAAATTTGCTTCTAGTGGGGGGGGCATCATTACGATAGGGTGCCATTGCCAAAAAACGCATGATTCTGTTTCAATGGCGACAGTTATTCCGTCACTTGACGAACAGATGGGAGCGGAACTAGAGTCTGTAGTTTGTGTTGAAGTCGACTTCAGTCCTGTCAGTTGCCTTAGAGGAGCTGTCTTTGGCTACTTCTGCAAGTGTGATTTTAAAAGGTGGATTAGTTCATAATTTATACGTTTTATGGTGACAGTATAGGGGTGCCATTCTTAATAAGACACAGAGACCGTGCTAGTTCATAACTTAAGTGTTGGGTTGTACGAGTACTTGGGATGTCATTGCAGAGATCGTGAACTTCGTCATAATGTTTGTTTCCGAAAGCCAAAATCAGCAACTGATTCCAAGTTTGGCATTTTTTTTCTTGAAAAAAGGAGCGTCCCCCCCCCCCCCCTTCTTGGGCAAAATTATTGGTACGTACCTCTGCGTCCTGTTACTCCTGTAATACGCCTCGGTTCCGATTCCTATGACTCTCAAAGTTAGGCACGTATCAAGAGATTTTTGGCTATAGAGGGAATCGCAGATATCTCGGTTTTCATGTGGAGAGAGGCTTACAATGGAAGGTAAAATGGGGGGAGGGGGCATAAATTTGCGCTGCGCTACCGTTGCGTATAGTGACTGAAACCAAAACGATGTGGGCGCACACAAATAGACACATAGAAAGATTGAATATGGGACTCGACCAATATCATGAACTCTAGTCGCGGAAATGATTGTTCAACAAAGTAAGGCATTCGACTCAAGTATACTATTTCAGCCTTATCCGTTATTGTCTATGGATGCCGGGCCATGGCTCATACGGAGCTATATATCGCTTTACAGAAAATAATAAAACCCGAGAATGGAACGGATATGACAGCGTGGGATGCTTGGGATTGGAATTGAATTACTTGATGTTTCCATTTGGTTACCTTGCTAGAAATTCGTACGCACGCTGTAAACAGACATATAAGAATATAAAATAGCCGATTTGGGCCTTCCCGATTGTTTTAATGCTAAACATTTGTGGCGTTATTGCATAATCCGATATCACCTTATATAGGATGCACCATTATTGTGCCTCGTATGATCTGAGTATTCGCTATGTGAGACTTTGAGTACAACATGTTGACCCTACCTAAAAACCTGTCTCCGAGTCTCTTACGTTTACGTCAAAATACTACGAATAGGCATATCGTAACACCATTCAGTGGCGTACCCAGATCGTCAGAGTGGAGTCGAGGCGAAAGAGTTAAAAAACTAGGCAAGCAGACTCATTTTTTTTTATTCAAGTTGGATTATTATCAAGGCCTTGGCTACATATCACGGCTATTAAATGGTCAATTTTTAAGGGTTCGAGACTGTGGTGTATTTTTTTCGCCGGGCTTCATTGCCGTTTTAATAAAACGGAGAGTCCAAATATCCAACCGCCTGAGAATAAGTCATAAATATTTTTATTTTATCAATATCAATTTATCAATCGGCTTTCTCAATCGTCGATATAATGCAAATTTAGTCAGAACTGATGATGATTTCAGTTGTGAATTTATAGCTAAAGTAAAATCAATATTTCACGCAGTATAGTTTCGATTGCGGCGGACTTTCAAAAGACTTAGATAGAAATTTTGTTGTAGTTAGTGACTGTGATTTAGGTCCATAATAGTACGTATTTTCAGAGTGTTCAACGTCGCTTTGTTATTAAGGAGCCTACTATCATACTATGAGTGCATTTGTGCTTTAAATAAAAATATAGCATCTTAAAGTTTTCAATGTGACCAGTTCTAGTTACTGCAATGCAACCAGAAAATTTCATTTCATTTAGTTTTGTAGGTATTCGTCAAGGACTCACACGTCCCGTAAAAAAATACCGACAGTAATGCCACTAGCGTTCCTACTGGATAACACGCATTTTTTAACTCGCTTCGCGCCCGTGCTTTGACGATAATGGGTACGCTGGTACTTACTGGTTCTTAAAATATGAAAACCTTATTTTTGATGAATTTTATTACAAAGTATTGCTGTATTTTGTATTACTTAATATGAATAATGGCTCCAGAAGGAATACCGCTCAATACGCACGATTTCCGTTTTAGAATTATCCGTGTTTCAATTTTGCGTTTTATTCTTTAATTATTAGACGCACAATAAATCATGGAAGTGGCTGTTGAGAATAAATCCGATGTGGCAATTGAATTACAAGTAAGTATGTAGATAATACTTTGAACATTAATATCTGACTTAACTTTTCCTTCATACCAAATGGTACGATCATTATCCCCTTCATCTTCAACATCATTGCCGTCGAATCATCAAATCATTATTCTTTCTTTGCAGATGTTATCAAAAAGTGTTTTATATATCTTGACAGCAACACGCCAGCTATTTCTATTTAATTTCACGCTATTTTAGCACAATAACAGTGGAATACCGGTGAAGAAGTAACCATTGTCCGGCGTACTCATAGTCCGGGAACAATGGTGAACAATAGGGCAATCGATTCAGTTGACTCTTTACGCAACATTAGTTTCACGCTTTATTCCGTTATCGTCTATTGAGGCCCGGACTATGGCTCCTACCGGACTATATCTGCTTTCACACCGGGAGCCACAGTTACTTCTACACCGGTGTGAAAGCAACTATAGTCCGGGCTCCATAGACGATAACGGAATAAAGCGTGAAACTAATGTTGCGTGAAGAGTCAACTGAATTGAGTGCCCTATTCCTTACCGTTGTAGCCGGACTGTGAGTACGCCGGACTATAATTATTTCTACACCGGTTCATTGCCAACCATGATTATTGGTTCACGGTTTCATGAATTTCAGCAGCAGTCGGCAGGTCACTTAATATTCGCCTTGAAAATTGTTGGACAGGGTCTTTTGGTATCAGCGTGCACAACTATAATAGGCAAACGACCGTGCTATTGTCCACATTCACTGCACCCGTCTGCAGTTCAAATCTATAAAAATCAGGCCCATGTTATAAATTAAATTCTGTGATGCCAGTAAATGTAAGGTTATAAATTTGCCGAGGACTTTGCGTTTTAAAAGCAGATAGAGTAAGATATACGTACATATACTTTTGGAAGCAGAAAATTCAATGAATGATTTGGGATACTTTAAAATTTGTTGGAATTTCTATAACTTATGAGACCACACTTTTTCGAAACTTAAATTTAGTCACTTTTTAATCATTTGTTTTTAACCCCCATCACCCTTTCAAATCATATTAGACCAACTTAGGTATGTGGTTGACATTCCGCAATAATACATTATTTTGTAAATAATTCAGTTATTTTAGATCTCAAATCAGGATATTTTCAAGAGCTGCTTCGACCAGCTATTGAGGTCACAGCAATTTTATTACTTGGTCTTGCCTTGTGCAATAAACTATGTTAGCGTGACCTTTCGACTGACTCCGACGACTGACTGACAGCGTCCCCTGTGATGTAGTGTCCAAAGTGTTGCGTTCGCCATTGTATACTGCACGCTTCATTTATTTTCATCACTATACCCTACAGCTTCGTGTACAAGGTCACGGTTTATTCCTGGGTTTTATTCACGGTTGACTGGTAGTTAGGACACACCAGAGTATGGCAAGCTAAAAGAGTCATAACGTATTGCGACAACGCATTTCTTTGAAAGTAACGGATTGCTAAGGTAGCCAATAGACCAGTTAACAGCAATGTTTGTAAACATGTTAATGCCTGGTATCTGGAAATAGGTAGGCCTGACTGTTACACACTGTGTAATTGTATCTGTTAGAGTTTTAATACTATGGGCCTTAACGATTCGCAGGAATGGATTCCCAGGCAACAAAAGAAGTGACGTAGGATGTTAACTGGTCTATAGAAATAGACCTTTAAGCAACGCGTTGCTTTCAAAAGCAACGTGTTGTGACCAATACGTTATGACCTTTAAAAGGGTCATTAGGTCATAACGTATTGGTCACATGCGTTGCCGTCGATGTCAAATAGACTATGGGGCGTAGACCAAATAAACAACTGCATAACAAATTCTGTTGTCCCCATCAGGGGGCTAGGGAAAACCAAGTGTAAATTCGTAATAAATTATTAAAATCATATAAATATCTGTTCCCGCACATAAAACTGGCACATTTTTTTGAAATGAAAAAATGTCACCTCAATTTCTTTTCCCCAATATCAGTGACCAATGGATATGTATAGACTTCAGCACACCATGAGCTAACGATGTTACATGGGCCCGGTATGCGGAGCCATTGCTATAGCCTGGTGTTATCACCTCCACGATTCGTATTAAGTTAAACAAAATACCCAGCCTCTTTCACAATAACTAACCAGTTTACATTTTAAGTGGTTGACACTACGTTTTGTTCTGAAAACGCGGTAAATTGAATAGAAATGAAGTTAAACAATAGTTACGGATTTTGGTTCTGCACAAAGTGTTTGGTCAAAGCTTGCCCAGCAACATGTCTTCATGGTTTCATGGTATTTGTTAGTCTTTTCTTTTCTTCCTTCTCGAATAAATGATGAAAAATACGGTCAAAGTTAATTGTGCTTACATCATGAAAAAATATCCAGTCTAAATCGGAGAGGTAATAACACCTGAAAACTTTTCGACTGCGAGACAATATAACAATGGTCCCGCACTTCCAGATGAAAAGGAATCTAAAGTGTTTTTCTCTACCGAATACCGGTGTAGAAGTAACCATTGTCCGGCGTACTCATAGTCCGGGAACAATGGTGAACAATGGGGCAATCGATTCAGTTGACTCTTTACACAACATAAGTTTCACGCTTTATTCCATTAATCGTCTATGGAGCCCCGGACCGTGGCTCCCACCGGACTATATCTGCTTTCACACCGGGACGGTGATTGAATATCTTTAGCTCTATTGTTTGCAAAAGTCTAATGTAGAAAATGTGCCACTTTTATTTGCGGGAACAGACCGTTATATGATTTCAATAATTTATTATGAACTTACACTTGGTTTTCCCCTAGCCCCCCCCCCCCACGATGGGGACAACGAAACAACAGCATAGAAGGATGTGCTTTTCCAGGGGTTTATGAGTGATGCTGAGTGGCATCTTTATAAATTTATAAGCTTATCGTAGTTAACAAGCGGTTTCCTTAATTAATTAATTGTAACGGTAAAACGTTGGCATTAGATTGCCACGTATCATCTTGGTAAAATACGTCTTACTAAATGCAAATCAGTAACACATTCTTTTCTTTTAAAATGTAAAACAGCAGTGAATTATCACAAAAAGGGACAAAAACACACTTGCACATTTTTATGCCCCTTTTATTTCTATTTTTGCGTGAAAAGCCCTAAAATTACATAAACTTTAAAATCTGAATATCTCAGTAACTGAAGGAGATATAAATGTCAAAAAAGTTTTATTTTCCAAGTATAATAAATTTATACAAAATCTCAATTTTGATAGCTACTCAATGTTCACAAAAATGAAGGAAATCTACCAAAAAACAACTTTGGCAACGTAAAAAACACCAAGTTTTAAAAAGAGTACGAGCCATATAAAGTTAATAAATGTAAAGAGAGCACCAAGTATACCCAAGTGCGTCTGCCCCATTGGCAAACTTGGTCCCAGTTCAAAGCAACCCCTCTTCATGTGAGGCAACCAGAGCAGCGGGACCTTCCTATGGTATTTAGTACTCTTCTTCCTGCAGGATATCGCACAGAAAGACTGGTACAAAAATGCCCAGAAACATACGTGATTTGAACTCTATCACAGAACGCATACCCAACATACCTTCTAGAACAGTCGACTGCAGATCCATCGGAACGCATTGATGATGTTACATGGAGATTGGGCTTTATTCCGCATTGAATACATCTCCAACAACAAGAAATCAAGCAAGAAAACAAACGAAACTAAGCAATATCAACTTGAAAAGTATTCAAGTCATAACAAGACGCCCTTTACACAAGAAATGGGAATACTATTTCCAAACTCAACTGCCAATATAACCTTAAACAAGAACAAATGCAATTGGATTTATTTAAATCAAGAATTTGGTCTAATGATGATGATTTCTTTAATGGAATATCGTGAACGTTCTCAACAAAGGAATTCGGAATGGAAGAAATGGGACCAAGTTTGCCAATGTGGCAGACGCACTTGAGTATACTGGGTTGACTCTGTACACGTATAACTTTATATGGCTCGTAATACTTTTTAAACATTGTGTTTTTTTTTTTTTAAATAAAGATTTTTGTATTCTTGCATTTTGGGACATTCTTGTGTGTGTTGATTTAAAGACACTGATAGTGCCAAAAAGGCCATGCATGGTTTTTTATGGGACAGGATTATACATGCCCTTTACACTGCAATTGGGAACGTGTGTGAAAATGAACCAAATTTAATAGATAGTAATGTATACTGAGAGATGTGTGTGCAAGAGAACATGATAGACGAAAACGGCATTTTGAGTCTTTTAATCCACGAAATCTTAAAAATATGTTAAACTTTCGATCAATAATTAAAATTTGAGGTCTGTTATAGTGTGTTCCCTCTAAGATGGAACATGAACTTGATAATGCATGGTTAGTAAACACCAGAGAAGACAGGTCATATAGTGCAACATAGGGTAAATGAACTATAGTCGCTATGATGTATTTTGGGACAACTTGAAGCACCTCCTCCCACAAAAGTGTAGATATTAAGTGCAAAAAGAATGGAGCCATGACCGCATTGATACTGAACAGGGTTATAGTAATTGTACATGAGGGTATAAAATAATGAACTATTTGTTTATGGCAGGAGAGAGATACAGCGGAACAACAGAAGGAACAATTGTTGAACAGCAATGAAAGCGAAACAAAAGTGGCGGGTAATAACCAAAGAGATCGATAAAATTTGGAGAATTTGAGAGGTGACATGTCTTACACAATAGAAGAGCGCCGCCTTGGTATACTGCAGTCAACATTGGTTTTCAGGTAGGGTAGAGACGGGATATTGTCCAAAGTTTATGTAAATGCCTAATATCAGTTTGGCGCATATTTTTGTGGAAAAAATCAATCGGTCATGTATGCACTATGGTGGTGCTATTCAACTGTTTTTGGGCCCCTTAAATCGTATACACGAATCCGCGGCGACTATTATCGCCCCTACTACGCCGTGGGCGGCGCCCTCACCATCCGCCATGACTCGGGGTGGGGGGGCATCTTTTGCATTTTCTTATACACCGCGTTTACGTTATACGTGTTACCACAAGAAGCGATACTTTTGATCAGTTCTGACGGCAAAAAACCAACACTATTTTTCACTGTTATCCATTGTATATCATCATGGGCGGCTCATAAAAAAATTAAATTTCCTTGGCTGCCAAATACTATCAAAAGTTACAAAAATGGATCGAACTGCTTGCGAATTCACATTCGCTAATGACACAAATTAAACAATCATCGCCATTTTCATTCAGTCCTAACTACCACATTTGTGCACTCTCGCCCGGTCATTTTCAAACGTGTCTGGATAGTCCAGCGTAGCACATATTCCCATGCACAAAGGAGACTAATTTTGTTCAGATCTCCGAAATCGATCACCCATGGGCACTAAGTGTCCTTTCTAAAACACCAACACCCCATCGTAAATGTCAACGTTTTCGCAAATACGATCGTCTTTGGGAACTATTCAGTTTTTCACGTACACGGAATTTATCAACATTCTATTGTTACTTTAGTATTTTTGGTCTGATGTGTTGAATTTTACGAAAATATTTTCCTCACTCGGCTGTTTTTACCAATTTTTCACACTATTCTAACCATAAGCGTTCATTTCTCAGTCACGAAAAAGTGGGCGAGATACCTTCAATTTTACACCAACATTAAGACACTTGGCCCCTGGATTCCCGTTTAGGCAGTCCCTGGACATCCTCCATACATCCCTGGAAAAAACGGTGAAATTTGTTAAGGCAATTTGCAAAAGGTAGGGGTTGTAAATTCTTCTTATTATCATGATATGGGCTGTTATTAATTTCGTTCGTTAATCAAATGCGGCGGTGTGTAACTCCTGTGTGTTTGTGTGGCCGCCGGGATGCCCCCCAGTAAAGGCGGCGGACGTCGCGGGTTGTCCTTTCGAGGCTTCCCGTCGGATCGTGATTGGAGTAACTTAAAAATATTCAGCAGTGGACATGTATTGATGTTAATCCTATTATGAACCGAAATTTTATGGGGAAATTCTTTGAAGGGTTATTTAATTTTTATTTTGTGGGGAAATTTTTTGTGTGTGTGTTTGTACGATAATGTCATCGCATCTTTTTGGACCGCATTTTGAATCGGTACAACGATGTTCATTTTCTCCTGTTATTTGGTCGTGTTGATGGACCCATAAATGAGCGAGTTTTGGTAAATATTCCCGGCGGCAAAGTGGTTTCCAGAGGTTTCTCCCTTATCCAACCCTGTCAGAAGTTCAATTAAGACTCTTAAAGATACCTTTTCTCGCGAAAGATTCACAGTTTTGTTCACCAAATAGATCCCGGATATAATTATGATTTTGATGATTTATTCGGTTTCACAACATCAATACATAATACATAAAAAGAGATATAAATATAATTATATTAATTAAAAGAATTATGAAAACATTGTATTAGCACAGATTTACAATGGAATAAATAAATACACATTAAAATGAATAATAATGTGAAAAATGACACTTATTTAAAAAATATAAAAACCGAGCACCCAAGAGTAGTAAATTGAATACCCGTATGTGCACCTTAAGCCGGCATATGCAGGCTTATTTCCAATGGGTCCTTGGGGGGGTAAGACGAACATCACCTTTAAAAAAAGGAAAAAAAAAAAAAAAAAAACATTTGATTGACGCAGAAAACCGTGAACAAGTGGCGACCAAAAAAACCCAGTTTGGAAAACTTTGCAAAAAAAGTAATGGGAAAAAATAATTATTTTAATAATAAATAAACTGCCTTGACTGGCTGCCCACTCCCTGGCCCCATTGGAGAAGGTACTTCTTTATTGCACGTTTTGATGTAGTTTTTGGTTTTCCAATTGATTTTTATAATTAGCAGAAGAGCTTCCAGTCTTTGATTCTTGATAAAACAAGGTAGTGAAACCACTACCCTGACTAAAGGGACAACGAAATTGAATGCTACCTCTTGTAGTTGTAATGATGGATATTGGAAGCTTAATAAAGTGATCGGAAAGGTATGGAGCATTAGCAATGCTGCATGATTTTGTGGACGTGGTTTAGTCTGAGAATTTAACACGATCATGAACGCTTAAAAAGCCAATGCTGAAAAGCTCTTCTTGCCCAACTGAGCCCTGGGGCCAGATTTTTTATGTACTAAAATTTGTGTTGAGAAATTTGAGAAGTTTTATGCTTCAGTGTGCACTGAACCATATACCAGGATGAATCAGAGTAGTCAAAAAGACATTGGAGAAGTGCAGCACAGAGAGTTTTACGGCTCTGCAAAATTAAGACACTTTGCCTGTCTGTAACGAATCTAAGCCTTAATTACATTTTTGAATATCTGTTTAGCAATAGCATCACCCGAGACAAATTGATCGAAATAATCCCCAGGTACCAGGTACTTGACAGAATTTTGAGATGCAATGCTATGACCATTAGAAGCAACCTTAAAATCTGTAGCCTCCTAGCCTTTCTTTTGGAGCCAAAAAGGATGCATTTCTGTCTTCCCAAGATGGAGAGACAACTTGTTGCGTCAAACGAGCCATTTTTGACAAGATTCTAAAAACCTTCCTAATTTGTTGGAAATATAATTAAGATTTTCACGATGTGAAACAAGAATTCCGACGGCGACAATTATCGCCCCTTACGACGCCGTGGGCGGCGCACTCAAACCACCGCCATGCTGGGGGGCGGGCATCTTTGCATTCCTCGTTTAGACCACCGAGTTTACGTTATACGTGTTACCACAAAGAAAGATCATTTTGATCATTCTGACGGCAAAAACCAACACTATTTCATTGTTATCCATTTTGTATATCATCATGGGCGGCTCCGGAAAATGTAATTTTCTTGGCTGCACAAATAACGATAAATAGTTACAACAATGAACGAACTGCGTTGCGAATTCACCGCTAATGACCAAATGAACCAATCACAATCGGATCCATTTTCAGTCTAATAAATACCACATTGTAACTCCCCGGTCATTTTCACGTGTAACTGATAGTCCCAGGCTTATCCATTCAATGCACAAAAGAGACTAATTTTGTTCAGATCTCCGGAAATCGATCACATGGCACGGAAGTGTCCTTTCTAAAAAACACAAACACCAACAACCCGCATCGGAAGATGTCACTTTTTCAGGCAATACGATCGTCCTTTGGGACTATTCAAGTTTTCACGTACACGGAATTTATCTCATTCTATTGTTACTTTATTTTTGGTCTGGATGTTTGATTTTAATGAAAATTATTTTCTCACGCGGCCGTTTGTTATTACCAATTTATAACACGTATTCTAACCATACGTTGCCATTTCTCAGTCCGCCGCAAAGTGGGGCGAATAACCTTCCCTTCATTTTTACAAACAGTAAGACACTTGCCCTTGAATTCCAGTTTAGAGCCAGTCCCCCGGACAAGCCTTCCATCAATCCAGGAAATACAGGTGAATTTGTTACATTGCAAAAAAGGTAGGTTTTAAATTCTTATTATCAAGTAGGGCTTATTATTTCGTTCGTTTAAGCCTAATGCGCGTGTGTGTACTGTGTGGTTGGTGGCCGGGATGCCCCCAGTAAATGGCGGAGACGTAGGGGTGTCCTTTCGAGGCTTCCCCGCCCCGTCGGATTCGTGTATTTGGAGTAACTTAAAATATTCACATGAATGTATTAGATGTTATCCTATGAATGAACAAAATTTTATGGGAAATTCCTTTGGGAAGGGTTATTTAATTTTTTATTTTGGTGGGGAATTTGGCGGCGAGTTTCGTAAAATCGGTTTTTGGACCGCCATTTTGAATCGGTACAACGGGATGTCATTTTCTCCTTTAGTTGGTCGTGTTGATGGGACCACCATAAATGAGCAGAGTTTTTGGTAAATATTCCCAGCGGCAAGTGGTTTTCCAAGGGGTTGTCTTCCTTATATGGCACCAGGCAGAATGGCCAAATTTAAGACTCTTAAAGATACTTTCTCGCTGAAAGATTCACTTTTTTTCACCAAATAGATCCCTGATTATAATTGATGATGTGATTGAATTTATCGGTATTCACGACACAATCTAATACTAAAGGAAAATATAAATATATAAATTAGTATTGGAATTAAATAATATTACAAACGTGTATAAGCACACATGAAATGAATAATAAATACACCATTAAAATGAATAAATAAATTTAAAAATAGCCATTATTTAAAAAATAAGAAAACCCGAGCACAACAAGAGGTAGTTAATTGCAATACCAGGATGGCACAATTAGCCGGCATTGCAGGCTTTTTCCAATGGGTCCTTGAGGGGGTAAGACACAACACTAAGAAAAACATTTGATTGACAGAAACAGTGAACAGAGGGCGAAAACCAAAAAACCAGTTTGGACAAATATTGCACAAAAAAGTATGGTGAAAAATTATTATTTTAATAATAAATAAACGACTGGCTTCCTCCCCTCCCTGCCCCATTGGAAGTACTTCCTTTAATTGCACGTTGAAGGAGTTTTTGTTTTTCAATCAATTGATTTTCTAGAGCAGGAAGAGCATCGTCTTTGATTGCTTGATACCAAAAGGTAGTGGACCAATACCCGATAGGGCAACGAATTGAATTGGGCTACTCTGTATTGTAATATGGATGTGAATCTTAATAAGTATCGGAAAGGTATGGCATTAGCATTTTCATGATTTTGTCCGTGGTTTAGTCTGAGAAATTTAACACGATCATGAACGCTTAAAAAAAAATTTAAAAAGCAAATGCTTTAAAGCTCGTCTTGCCCACCTTAGTCCCTGGGGCCAAGATTTTTTATGTACCTAACAAGTTGTTTGAGAAATTTGAAGTTTATGCTTCAGTGTGCTAACTGATACCACTATACAAGGAGGAAGCAGAGTAGTCAAAAAGACATTGAAGAAGTGCAACCGGAGAGTTTTACGGCTCTGCAATTTAAGACACTTTGCCTGTACGGTAAGAAATCTAAGCCGAATTACATTTTTGAAAATATGTTCGCAATTGCTCACCCAGACAAATTTGAGCGAAATTAATCCCCATTTACCCGGTACTTGACAATTGTGAGATGCAATGCTATGACGCATTAGAAGCACCTTAATCTTTAACCTCCTAAGCTTGCTTTTGGACCAAAAAGGATGCATGCTGTCCCTCCCAAAAATGGAAGACAATGTTGTTGTCAACGAGCCATTTTTGACAAGATTTCTAAAACCTTCCCTATTTGTTGAAAATAATTGAAGATCACGATGTGAACAAGAAATAGGCACTGTCCTCGGCATAAAGCACATTTTACAGTCTGGGTCCAACGCTATTGACTATCGGTTTTAGATATAACATAAAAAAGTAATGGACCTAAAATGCTCCTTGAGGCACACCGCAGAATAGTTAAGTGGTCAGAAGTTGACCCATTGTCATTAAGAACACCTGTTTTTCTAGTTGGCACGATTATGAACGGTCACCCACTACCACTCAACGGAAGCAAAACCCCATCAATTTAAGCTTACTCAAAGAATATGTAGTGGTCGACGGTATCAAAAGCCTTCCTGTAAATCAGCATGATCATCAGTGATAGCCTTTGGATTTTTTGGTTTTGATGTAATCAGTTTAAATGGATGAAGCATGATCGTGGAGATTATTCACGAAAACCAGACTGGAATTCATAATAAATGCTTACTGAGAGATAATTTTCAGTTGCTTGTACACAGTTATTTTCAAGAACTTTAGAAACGTGCGTAATATGCTAATAGCCGTAGTTTTGCCAACCTCAACCCTGCTATTTTTTCTTATGGAGAGGTTTAACATTGGCGAGTTTCAGCTCATTAGGCACTGTATTACTGGTAATTGAGAGATTGACAATATGAGTAATAGGAACTTTGAGGACAGAAGCGCCATCTCTTTAAGAACCTGGCAGGAATGTTATCAAGACCCTTGTAGTTCCGGGACCCACGGCCTAAAATTTGGAGGACTGGCTCTGAAAGATAACGATTTTGGTTCAGATTCATTTAATAACATGTTTGGGATATATAAAAGTGCTGTTGTAAAATCCGAATTTCTTGCCAGCTCGTAGCTGGGCCTGTTTTTAGATAAAAGGTCAGTGCACCTGAATATTGTTCAATTTTTATAGGGTTTGGGGGACCAATTAGAATTTTTGACTTATTATCTTATGAAATGGCGGCCAATGGGTGAATATGAATTTGCTATATAACAGTACACAACACCTATTTTTTAACTTTATGTTTCTTTTTATTACCTCTAATATTTCTTAAAGAGGTCAACGGTCAAACACTTCTTTTTCTTACTGAATTTTTACAACACCTTAACTATATCGGTACAGCAACAGGTTCAACATGTAACTTTCCTACCGTCTGAAGCTGAATTATGAATTCGTAATTGTTATTAGTTTTATACAATTCTAGGGTTGAGTTTTTATAGGTCCATGTTGTTGTATTTACGCCGGGGGAGGAATGGAGGCTTTCAACTTGTTTGCGTCAAAAATTGCGCTTTTCCCCCCTTTCGCTTCCGTCAAAATGTTGGCATTCCCCTTGATTTAATGAGATTTTTCATTAAAAAAAGTTCACACGTCCCCCTCCACTTGATTAAAATGTTTAAAAAGAATTTCTATGCCGCACCTCTTGCTTACAGCTTTTCTTTCGCATCCCCTAGCTCAAATCATCCATGTCTCCCGGTGTAATAATGCCCCCTCTAAAGTTACCGCCCCTTTCTAGTGTTCTTTTGGAATTGCAATTTATAAGTGTGCATTTGCGGTTACCGATTTTTCGGCATTTAACAGAACCCCGGAAAAATATTTTCGACTTAAAGGCCTCAATTTTTTCAGAAGGTTCCTGTCCTGTGCAACTATAGCCAGTCGAGGTGGGCGAGTAGCTTCACCCTAAATAAAAAAGGCAAAACATTTACCCCCAATTAAATAAAAATGCTCAAAATGAACTCCTGACAAATGAAAGGTTCCGAAAAATATATGCATTCCATTTTATAAAATTTGC
This sequence comes from Ophioderma brevispina, assembly GCA_023653785.1. Taxonomy (NCBI): domain Eukaryota; kingdom Metazoa; phylum Echinodermata; class Ophiuroidea; order Amphilepidida; family Ophiodermatidae; genus Ophioderma; species Ophioderma brevispina. The sequence goes on from JAMKCH010046883.1 coordinate 55,268, forward strand.
CCCCCTAAAAATTCAGCCCCATCTTGAAATCACCCCTATAAATCCTGGCTACGATCCTGGTGAGAGATGCTTGAACTCCTATTTACATGATTTTTCAATTGGTGGAGTCATAAGTGCCCAACCTTCCGATACCTACCTCCTCCAACCTGGACATTCCTACACAGCACTATGTAAATTCTTTAGTAAGGATAGCAAGAAGAGCCTCCCACGTGCTGGTCGCCGCATTTAATCGCATCCTGGGATGAGAAATTGACCACTTAAGTCACAATGAAATTCCTTGAATTTGAACCATGGGAAAGAAGCGACATCTAAGGCTTCATATCCTGACAAACGCTTGTCTAGGAAACGTCGTGAGCACTGACAGAAGAGAGTCCGGGGTATTGACTTCACTCATTCTAGCAGGTAGGCCTGGAAGACCATAAACCCCGCCTCAACACCGGCAAGTTTCCATACCCTCGAAAGGTCCTGTATCTGCCAAGCATCAAATTGCATGTGCTCCTTGCAATGCGTTTCAAGGATATTGAGTAAGGATCACCCTCGCTCTGTTAAAAAGAGACCACCAAACTTAGTCGAGCCCCTGATGTGGACGATCCTTTCAACACCCTTTCTCACGAGAAGTTTGCCTCTGCCATCAGCCAACTAAATAGTGGAAGACCCAGGGGGCCTTTTTATATACAGCGGCGTTCCTATCCATGTGGCCACAATTTATTGAATGACTCCAAGGGTTCTACACATGTTGCCTTATTATACCAACCAGTCCTGAGCCTACCCACGATCTGGAAGAGGGCTACCATCATCGCACTCCAAACAACAGCCTGTTTTGAAACCCCAAAAAAAAAAAGAACTACCGCCCAATATCACTACTTTGGTTTCCTCCTCCTTCAAACTACCTTGAGAGGCTGATCCTCGCCTGGCTGCAGCCAGTCCATCGAACCAATCTGTCTGGACGAACAAGCCAGGATTTCGGCGTTTCCGGAGCACTGTCCATCAGTTGTAAAACTCACAATGTATTGATGAGAGCTTTGAAAAGCGTCGTATAGGCAGGCGTCATCTTGGTGGATCTTACTGCAGCAACGCAACCGTGTGCAACCAGTGCTTATGATACTAAGCTTCGCAGGACATCCCGACCTTCACCTTTATATATAATTCATATGTAACAATGCTTCCAAACCAAAGCTGTGTTCTTAGAGCAGTGCATGGGCGGATTCGCATTGGCTCCCATGCTGTTTAAACTTGTATATCACCGACTTACCACCTTCAACCGCATCTAGACAATATGCTACGCCGACGATCTTGCCCTCTCCACTCGGACAGCAACTGGACTGGAAGTAGAAAGTATACTTACTCTTACTGCAATATGGCCATACTTGCAGCACATTTCAGACCTGGGAGACTCAGCTGAGTGAAGCTGACCACCGCTACTTTGCACTTTCATCTGAACACCAATGAGGCTCATCGCGAGCTCCAAATCACCTCATGGAGCTCCTCTGCCAGACACTCCTACAAACAACTTATCTGGGAGTGAAGCTTTGAATCGGCAGATTACTTATCGGCACCATCTCGAGTCAAAAGGTTTCTTCCGAGGAAATAAACTCCGGTGCCGGCTTGGATCTTTCATGTGACTAGTCCATCCCACTCTTACGCTACCACCACCACCCTGGCTCTAGTCCTACATCGCTAGCTGATATAGCCCGCGCAGCATGGTGTGCAATAGCCCCATCCAAAAAGTTGACACATTTTCAACGAGACCATGAGAACCATTACTGGCGGCCTTCGTCCGACTCCATCTGAGTTCTACCATTGCCTTTCAGGCATTGCACCTGCAGATGCATTGGAGAGAACATCACACACATATCTGGTGAACAATGCTCGTTAGACACAAGCACCTGCTGCACACACCGCTTGGCAGACAGAGTACTTCTGCTCTCGCAGACCTTTCTGTCGACACGCTGCTAAACTCTCCATCTCCCCATTCGACCCTCTTACGACAAGAACACTGCCTGCCTAGATATCCCCAGACCCGACCATTTCACTAATCACCCTCCCTCCGGCACTTCCTTCTGATGGGTAGCAATCTCCTTCCACTCAGGAATGGGTCACCTTTAAACAGGATTCGCACAGGATTCGTTTCGTTTTCACAAAAATCACCGATGATTTGCGACCAATCTTCAAGCCTGACAATGTGCCTCCATCATCACAGACTTTCAATCACATTCTAAATGATTGCCCTATCTACTTTCGTCCACCGGGGATATAGACCCTCTCAAACCCATCAATCACAGTGAGCTGGCTCCACCAAATAACACTTTACTGCTGCCTCATACGCAGAAGAAGAAATGATGTATTCCATCTACGAGTACAAGTTAATTAAAACTCGAACACGTCGTTAATTGCTATGGCAATCCCGAACAAACGCAATTTCTGCAAAATATGTACAAATATCAGCACATTAAACCTATTGCTATTGGGAAAACTAGCCACAACACGCACAGGTAGGGGAAAGTGGGGCAATATTGGACCTCTTTACACAAGATCGTTATTTCCCAATATCTTATTTATTCTTTAATGGTTTTTCATTACCATTGGAAAGGCTTTGGCTTTCGAAAAATCGTTTCAAAAGGTCCGTATAGCCATGGCGTGTGGCAATATGGACTGATCAAGTTTAAATGTTATATCGTATTTCATATACTTTTGGAATTTGATAGTTTGGTCATGCCTGTCCTGTGAACAAAGAAAATATATTTGTTGTCCGGTGAATTACCTTTAAGAGTCAAACACTAATCGCTGTATCTGACTATTGGGTCCCAGACGGGTGCCATGCAATAATGTATTCTACTCAATGTTCCTCTCTGTTCCACTCTGCAACATTGTACACTCTTGAAGATATTTTCAAAACTTATGACACGTCATTTGTTAGACCCATAAACCATGATAATTAGCTGCTAAAATTGTGTTTTCTAATTGAACAAAACTCCACGAAACAACTATTGGAGGCATGTCTGATTATGAGGGCAGGCACCTCTCTAAGCACCTATTCCATTTTTTTCCCTTCTCAACCAATTGCAGTCTCCGACCTACTATATCAAATATACTAGCTGCGGATATGATACTCAATTCCAAAATATTATTGACCACCACAGCACTGTTAGCCTCGACATAAGCCATTATCTCACAACGTCGCCCGCTCATATACTTTAAGGTTTTGGCAAAATTGGCATTGGGTTAATTCAGCATGTTCTGTAAGCCAAAAGACAGCGTTTCACATAGTCTCCATTTACAGATATTAGATATGATGTAATTTGTGTCGTATCAGTGCAATACTCATTCATTTTGATTTTCACACTCGGACATGACTTTGTAGCTTAATTAGAGGGCGTAAAATTGCGGTGTTAAATTTCAGTTATGTTAACTATTAAAATTCATAATTATTCCGTGCAATAGTCAAACCAATTTTGTTTTCTTTTTCTTTAATGTCTCTTTTATGTATAGGCGTGAAGTGATTTTCAATCGCGATTTTCTCAGGATGAACTAAAAAACGATATATTTAATTTTGGCGACGCTGTGCATAGATCAGACAGTTCTCGCCTAGAATCCTAATCATCTACAGTTTAAAACAACAAAACACCGCCAACGTTATAAAAAAAAGATAACTTCGGTCTCTTAATACTCAAAAGAAACACTTTCCACAATGCTTGAATTATAAAAACTTATAACAAAAATATAAATGCAACTATAGGAATTCACTAGCTCTGTCAATGCTCCCCAACGGTGCCACATATCACTATCCATCCACTTGAAAGGTCATGTTTTTGAACAAATACCAAACATCATCGTTCTCTATAGATTCCATGATGACATCATCCGTGCATCATCAAATTTAGAAGGAAAATATGGGCCAAGATGTTCTATATTCTGATCCATTACAGTAAAACCTCAAATTCACTACAGAATATCACAACGTTACATGTGCCCCGTGATTTGGGTGGACCCATTGCTGGGGCAACGAAGCCTTTTTACTCAAGCTGCATCATTTTCTTGTCAGCTATCAACCATTGTTCTCATTATAAATAACGTATTCCTCTCTTCCTTGTTGCTATTGATACTATAATATAATATAAAACTCCATGCATAATTATGCACAAACTCATAATGTGCGTTTAAAACAAATCTTCTTAGCAATTAACTTATAAGATTTGGATCGCTGTGGCGCATTACATGCCCTTTACAATTTGACAATTTGAAAAAAACACAAAACCAAATTTTGATATTTTTCTTCTTGGGGGTGGGGTGGGGTGGTGGGAAGGACAAAGACCTTGAACCGTGGTTAATTTTCTGCATATATCCTTCCATCCAGCTTGCCACAGCCATCTCAAAATGTTCGAATCATTGCAATCTGACGTAATCCGGCATATACAAAAGTAGGAATCACAACATTGGTTAAAGCAAGTAAAATATAAAAAATTTTTTAGGTTTTTTCTTTTTTTAATTAATTAATAATTTCAATTATCCCCCCCCCCACCGTGTGTTAACATGTAAATGGTCCTATTAAACGTTTATTATTTGGACCAGTGCTTATGATAAATAAACAACGCTTACAGAGAACAAGACCCTATTCAAGAAAAATAAATTCATTCGGCGCCATACGTAAAGCAGATAATCTCGAATAGTTCAAATTTTGTGAAGAATAATCACCCATTTTTGTAGGATCATTTCGAATTTGTCCTTAGTTCTTTTCTTCCGCCAATTTTTTTAATGTTATTTTGCATTTTTTTTTTTTGCAAAATACTCTAATCAGCATGATTCTTATATGGAAAACGTCTTATCGTTATGATATAATAAAGACTCGATTAATCTGTTTATATGATACCCCTAACATATTATAACCCTACCCCTAATACGTTTTCTAGCTACTTTTCATTAGCCTTTTTATACCCTCCCGTTATCAGCACCACTAACATCACCGGACAAGCAAAGATAATGTTGCAACAGCACGTTTTTGGGTAACATCCGAAGATATATACTAACCGTAAAATCTGAGGTCAAAATCGTATCTGTTCGGAGCAGGTCCAACCTTTTCTATAAAGCGACTTTTTGACAATGGGTCCCAGCCTACTGTGCTTTAGCGGGTTAAGAGCGTTGAGCTCTTTAAGAATAAATTCCTCACTGGTGGGAACAAGATGGATTGGTTAGGCGGCAACATTTCTTGGAGCTGTAGAAATCTCTCAGCTGTTCAGAATACTAACTGAATAAGTTGACTGCAAGCTGGCAGCTTACTTACAAGATTGGAAGCCCACACCAGTAAAGAATTTATTAAAGAGCTCAGCAATCTTCCTAGGATCAAAACATAACATCAGAATCCATTTTCAAGACAACGTTAGCAGCATCGTTTACCTTAGTGGTGCCATACCCTAAATCTTTCAGATGGCTCCAAAGTTTCTTAGGGTTGTTTTTGTTTTCTTTTCTTTCGATTTTGTTGACACGTTAACATCACCTGAACTTAGATTCTGGCTTTACAATGAGCTTATCGAGATATTTTAGCTTGTATGTTCTTTCTAAAATTGTACATAAGCTATCCTATGTCTAATACCTTGAAGGATATCTTGAGATCCCGGCTCTGACCCTTTGTTTCGCCTGACCCTCTTTCTCGGGGCAACTGTATCAAGAAGTCAATTAAAGAGCTGCCTTAAACTTTAACCGGCATCGTTAACAAACATTGTGATCCGGTAACATCAGTCCAATTTAACCTCTGCCTTACCGATAAGATTTGGCTAAACAAAAATCCTGCAGTTCTGAGTTATACCGTCAACAAAAGTCCTACAGCAATAGGGTAGTTTTAAAACCACCCAATATAAAATGCATTGCTAGGTACATATATTAACTCTGCTATCTCGCATCAATGATTAATGGTAAAAACTTATTAGCTCAGACGAAAAGAATGGAAGGACAACACCAAACTGAGCATAGACGCATCAGTTGTGCGTAGGATAAATTAATCCAAACAAGCATTCGTATAGATGGAGGAACCCAAATAACGATCATCCAACCAGTAAAGAAGCCCAGGGTCTTGCGAGTATGGAAAAATACTCGAATACTCCGCATATAACCTGCAACAGTCGGCCGACGGGACGTAGGCATCATCTCAACAGCATACCACCGGACGCATCCCTCCGGCCGCTGCAAGTGTGCGCGCACCCACAAGCACAACAACGGTGCTAAATCCCCTGTGCAATTATGCGATTCGAAGCAGAAATCGCAGATTTGCACACAGATGTCAACCCGGGATTTCATTCAAACAAGATAACATTGGGTTTCCTCATCATAATCCATGAATTAAGTACATCTACTTATTTTTTGGCCTAACATTTAGAGCAATGGGCCTATCCCAATGTATGCAAATTTATTGAGCCGAAGAAAGACCTCTTGTCAGCAAATGTTGGCCTAATATCACGTATAAAAACCATTTCATTTTATAGTCCCTTAATCCAGAAAGATAAACTAATACAATTGTGTAAACTTGGGGCCAAATATGTTTACATTTTTCCCCCTTCCGCACTCCCACGTGCACCAAAACGTAAGGAAAATGGTCAAAAATAGGAAAACATAAAAAGCATATTTAATTCCAATCAAAGCGTTGAATATATGCAAAATGCTATAGATTTAAAACCATTCAAATACTAGGGAGAACCAACGCAACTTAGTTGCAGCATCTCAAAGAATACCGTGATACAACATTTAGGCACGTTTATAAATACTATAACTCTGAGGCAACAATGTCTTTGCCATTGCGTACGCACGCGTTGCATATTCGAACTGCGTCTACTTCAAACCCAGATGGTGGGCGCCGTTTGGGCGGAGAACGCGGGGCGACCTATTAACTTGCCCAAGAATTGCTACTCCAATTATAAATTTGGAAAAAGTGCATAACGCAACTGGAATGGGAGATTGGTGGGAAAATAAGTTATAACGAAGTTCAAAGAAAGGAGAAACACCAATCCTACACAAGTGAAGCTCTGATGATTGTGCCGACAACACGAGCCCATAAAACGGACAAGGGCATGCAATGATTCGATTGGATGCTAGCCTGAAAAGGTGAGCGATGAATGGAGAAAGCGCCATGAGGAGCTATTTAGCAAAACTCTCGGCAGATCATGGAGCTTAACGAGCAACACCAAGGACGCGAAATGCTTTCCCTTACGATAACTTTCGGAAACATTATTTAAGAAAAACAAGATCAAAGTCCATCATTCAACGATACCCTATTTTGCTTCTTGCGGCCGAATATAGTCGCTCAGAGCTTAAAAAAATAATTTTTAAAAATTTCAAAATTATATATTTCATGACCATATTCAGAATCAGCATGAAAAATACTTTCAAATGAGTCAAACAAGCCTAGTTTCTTTATAGGAGTGTTTTTGAGGTTGATCTCCAAATAACCGAGGCTAGGAAGCAACCTCAAAAACCGCATCGGAATTATTCTCACGGGGATTTCCCCCTGATTTAATTTGCGTCATCATCTGTAATGTACAAAGCCATTTCGTCCGTTGGTCATATATTTCACTTTGAGCTCTGTACATGTTCGTTGCATGGCCATTATGTATACAGGCCCATGACTAAAATGTAGGCCTGTAACTCAACAAACTTAATCATAATTTTGCTTTTTCTTTTCCTTTTTTATATACCACACCTAAAAAATACTCAGAAAAGATTAGGAAAATAAATAAAAAAGAATAAAGGAATCCAATAATGGTATAAGAAGTAAGAAAATGAGGTGTCAAGAAAGAAAAAAAATAAAGTAAATTTTGTAGTTTTTTTTTTTAGAGAAAATGAGGTGAAAGAAAAAGAAGGTGACGAAAGAAAGAAAATGGCGAAAGAAAGAAGATAGGTAGAGTTAGATAGGTATATTATGATAAATTTGTTCTGATTTTTGATAGGCCTAACTCTAGTCATGGCCTCACATACACCACACGAGAACGAAATATACGGACTAAATGTGAATAACTGACCAAAGCCGAAATTGCTTTGTACATAGATGATGGGCCGAGTGAGAACCATATTAAATTGAGTTTGACGAAAATGTAATGAAAATAAAGTTATTTTATTAATCAAATGCTATTTATATAATGACCCAAAGACGAATCGTTTTAACAACGCAAATTTTTTCGTTTTCTGGGGATAAAAAACAACGAAATAATGAAATATAGTGAAAATGTTTTAAACTACTCGGAAATAAAACGCTGCACATGTGTGCCGTTGTTTTCAGCACTACTAACCATTCTTTTGGGCCACTTTGCCGTACACTGGTTTTCTCAGCCAATCGCTGTGTATCGACAAGGATCTGGTTGCACTTGGAGAGGTTATCGGTAGCTATCTTCTTGTAGCCCGGTATAGCGACGCTACTCCTACAACGTGTTTTGCAGGTACTTAAATTAAAACTGAAAGTTTGTGAAAAACAGTTGGTAAGGGCACCAAGTGCAAAGTGCACATAGCAGACTTTCTCACTGATGTTTCTGCCTGTGCTATTTGTCCCCACATTAGAAACTGTTTCCCACAATCGTTGTTTTAATTTTAGCTACAAATAGTCCTGTTTTCTTGGGTTGCTTTTAACAACTAACGTACCAACCTCACATCACCTAGATTTGAAAATATGTGGCACGCTTGAAACCTTGAATTAGTTGTCAAATAATATGTCAATAAATATTTTGACAATACAATATTTAGGGTATATAAATTTATGGGTAAGTTTTATTACTTGTCAAGCAAAAAGAGAACTAATTTCTATCTTGTAGCTGATATTTTGAGGTTCGTGGTGTTTCATGTTTAAGGGGTCCCAGGGCATAGATCGCCCATATCCCCACGGCTCATCCCGTTTACTAAAATCGGTTCTACGTACAAGTAAATCATTAATAAATTATGTAAAACTCTAAATAAAGCCTTGAGTCTCGTCTTCTGATTTTTAGAAGAACACTATGAGTGTTCAGAAATTAAATTCAGTATACTATACAAATATTGACTACTAATGAGGAGCAATGGTGCCAAAATAACTACCCGAGGTGACTGGAGACCGTGAGCCTACTATTTTCCCGAGACGAGGTCGTGGGGAATTAGTAGGCGCACACGGTCTCCAGCCACCGATGGGAGGTATTTTGCACCATTTCACGAATATAGAGCAGTCAAGATTTGTTTTATATAACATATATACACATATTCATGTCATTTGAAAAAACTTGCTAAGTCTAGTCGAGATACAGCTGCCACCGCAACTCAAGGATAGTCAAGATACCAATGCAGGGAAAAAGTTCCCATAATCCCGTGATGGGGAAATAATAGCCTTTTATGGGAATTTTTTCCTCCTGTGAAATTTGGGGGAACTACAGTGTTGAGTCAAAAAAAACCCCTACATTCAGAATAAAAAATAATTAAAAAGAGTTAAGAATTGTTTTTACTAAAATCGCTTGATATGGTTATAAAGAGGGATAAATAGGCTTTCAGGCAACGTTTATTTGGTGTATTTGTACTTGGATGGAAGAAGTTACGCCGATTTTTGAGAAAAATTAAAAATTCTGTTTGGCCGATTTTTGAGCCAAACAATTGAATTTTAAGTTTTACTCCGATTTATTGTCAGGAAAAAACTTTCAGCTTTAGTTCTTTCTTGCAAATTTATGGATGACTGAGTATACTGTATTTGTGCCAAAATAATTACCTTAGAGATGTAAAGCAAATCTCTGAGAAGTTCATTATGCTCAGAACGAAACATTGATATGGAGTGATTTTCAATAACTGGATGAACACTGGTATTTAATTTTGAAGAGATTTTACTATAATATGTTACACAATAGACAATTTTATTCAAACTGATTGTTTTTGTTAGAGAGAAATCGTACAATGGAAATGGCGTGTGTGTATTGTCTTTGCTATAATGTGTTATGGTATACGGCGGTTTCAGTCTCTCCGATTGTATGGCAAAAATCGGCCAAACTGAATTTTAGGTCTCTCCGCAAAATTGACATAGTTTCGGAACCCAAAGTCCGAACAGACACCAAATGAAAATCTTCTGAGTAAAAGGGGGGGGGGCTGTTTATCTCGTAACTGAAAGCAAAAATACGTTTAACCTTGGAAGAAAAATATTTCCTGAATGTAGGGGTTTATTGACTCACCCTGTAGTCTTCAAATATTTTATGTAACGTTTTTTTGATATAGTATCCACCAATCAAATGCCAAGAAATATTTTTACTGTGGTTATTACAAATATCAAACGGAAAACACTTCTGTTCAAGGCATCTAGGACATATCTATTTCATGCCGGTATTCTCTTTACGGCGAATTGCAACCAAATCGATGATGCAATGTCCGATTGTTCAGTATCACGGAAAGAACGAGAACCTAAGCCGAGTTCTTGCCACGCAAAATTGATGAATCGTCGATTTCAATTCGTGGTAGAGAAATATCGGTTCCAAAAAAAAAAATTCATACTTTTTTTTTTTTTTTTTTTTTTTTTTTTTTTTTTTTTTAATTTTTAACCTAATTTCGCGATCATTATGGTTTAAATAGAAAAGAGAACACGCGTCACCTCCAATGAGAACAATCGACAAACCACAGATCGCAGGTAAACGAAACGAAAATGTTGTCTGTATACCATGGGAACGAAGTAGTTTTAAATCTTCACCGAACCGAAATGTTGACAGGCGTGCGTATGTAGTAAAATGCGGCATAGAACCAAGGGCATCAAACTAACGTCGATGCATAGCGCGTAATAACCAGCGCGTATACCCCAATTGTGAATTGAAAGCGGACAGAAACCAATGAAATTACGTAAATTCCCACAGCTGATTATATATCCGTCCAAAGAAGTTTGTGAAATGTTGAGTTTTTACCGACTTGTAAATTGCTAAATAGGAGACTATCTAACGTTTAGACTAGCAAAATTAAGGCACAGGAACAAAAATATAATTCAAAATGTTTGGGCCCGATATCCCTGTGTGAAAGCTAGAGTAAAGTTATATGTTGTAGGCAAATTCCACTATTTTGAGGATTTCAGTGAGCTCTTTCAAAGTCGAATTCCACTCTTTTGGAGTTGTTTTATTCTTTTGGAGTGGAATTTCACTTTTTGCAGTGGTTTGCAAGAGCTTCACTTTTTTCACATATAGGATGATGCATCAATTTAGATATTGATAGATATTGCCAAGAATATTGTCAATATAAATTAGTGAGCTATTGTCAAGATTAGGCAGATATTGTAAAGAGTATTTTAAAAAAAGAGCTCAAGACTAAGATTAATAAAAATAAGTTAGGTCATCCCCTTTTGCGGGGACAAATTTAGGCCTACACTTGAACTTTGGTTTTACTTCTACTACAATATTTTCTGTCCATGGTGAAGAAAATCTTCCATTCATCTTGACGATAGCTTTTCCGATATCATTTCATTTGACCTAAACCCTTGAGGCTTCTTTTCTCTGTTTATATTGCCAGACTACCAATCGTTCAGGGAGGTACCTTTTCCTTTCTGATACCTGCTATTGCGATTCTTTCTTTAAGAGGCCCGTGCCCAGCCCCTCTCTCAGGTATGATATACATTTTTCGTGTATGTTTCGTGGATGGTGTGGGCTAACTTTCGCGTGCATGTGTTTTGTGTATGTGTGTGTGTTTGGTACGCATGCGATGTCTTTAGTTTATGTGCGTGAAAGACCAGTTTAAGTGTGTGTGTGTGTTTGTGCACGTGTGTTGGTGTGTTATGTGAGTGTATGTTTGCATGTTATAGAGAGCGAGAGTGAACGTATGTGTGTGCGTGTGAACGTGACCATGTGTGTACAATTAAGTTCTTAGCAGTGATTAAAATTCATAACCATTATTTTATAACCATTCTTTTATCTATGTGTCAAAAGAAAATGCTACCACCATTGAAAGATCAGAGCTAAGGGAAGAGTGGCAAAGTCGCATGCGTGAAATCCAGGGCATTATCATGGTAGCATCGTGCTTTCAGATTTTCATTGGGTTCAGTGGTATACTGGGATTAATGCTACATTACATCGGTCCATTGTCCATAGCGCCTACAATCACTCTCGTGAGTTTGTCTCTCTTCGCACCAGCTGCAGATTTCGCCGGTGTTCACTGGGGAATGGCATTTTTGTGAGTATATTGATATCCCTGGAACAAATACGCTTGTGCTTTTACCTGTCGACAGATGCCTTTAGGCTGTCGACAAATGCCTTTAGGCTGTCGACAAATGCCTTTGCCTGTCGACAGATGCCTTTGCCTGTCGACAGATGCCTTTGCCTGTCGGCACATAAAATACTCTAGGAACACTCTCTACCACTACAAGTCTCTGGTAAAAGAAGCCATGCTTTACGGAGCGTGACACTGTACTATAGACTAGACATTCTATTATTTTACGTGGCACACTTACCCGAGAAGTGTAATATTTCTCCCACTGTTGATGATTCTCTTATAGCCATTACCAGACGAAAAAAACACACACATAAACTAAAACGGTCTCATATTTTTCTGCCGTTTCAAAGCATTACAGATGTGACAAGAAAGCGGTGTGGCCATTTAGCGAGCTAAAGTAACCCTGACCAATTCAGCAATCTTTATTCCATAAAGACTGCTGAATTATTATTGAGCACCACCAGTGAACCAAAGTCGCTAAACGACGACACCAACAAGAAAAGGCTCGGATGATGGAGAGTGTGTCCCTAAAAATGATTGGTCAATATTGGAGAATTCATAACTTAACTAGAATTCCGCGGTTCTTGGCTTTCGCGCTTGCTATATTCAAAGATCTTTGCCATTGGTACGTGACCTTTGACCTCATCAACAAAATAATGATGGATCCCATGTTGTACCTATGACTCAAGTTTGAACTTCAACTTTTCAATGGCGGTCAATTTTACATTTTGAACATCGCATGACCTTTGCCTTTGCACATAACCTTTGACCTCATCAACTTAAGAGGAATCCCATGGTGCACATATGACACAAGTTTGGTTCCAATTATTGAACTTCAACTCTTCAATTGAGGTCATAGGTCATTAATTAAAAAAAAAACATTTTAGTGACACATACACACACACATGCACACACACAACGGATTGCTAAGTGGTCCTGCCAGCTATGCTGGCTGCCCACCTTCCTTGGTCCAAATTTGGGACCAATCGATTTGCAACTTTTTGAGAGTCATCTGATGATGTGTAAACATGTTGTAAACCATTAACGAGAATCCTGAAGTACACAAATAGCCCTATTTATACAATTACACTCTGACATAACCAGTTGGAGGGAATTCATCGGTGTCCGAATACCTATTAAATCGAGGGCGTCTGACTTCACTGCTCAAAATTCCTTTTAGCGCAATGACGTATGCACAGACAAGTTTAGAGTTGTGAACCTATTCTAAAGAATTAAGCACTCCATAAAATATCTGATCTCAACTTTTATATTTTTTTTCTTACAGCACTATAATCTTAATGGTGATTTTCTCCCAGTACATCGCCAATTTTGCGTTACCGTGCTTGGGATTTTCACCTACAGAAAAATGTCATGTTATCAGATATCCTGTATTCAAACTTTATCCGGTAGGTATTTTGTTATAAAATTAATTTTAATTAACGAAAATTGCTTAAGGGAAAATTTAAATCGCCCCTGAATGAGTTCCCCAAATGGGAAGATGTACAGAGTGGCCCCAAAAAGGTTTACACTTTTATGTCTGCAAATTTCTCAAAAGTGGATGGACATATCACATTTTTTGTAGATATTTATTAACTACAATAACAAAATGGCGGCCATTTTGTAATTTCAGCTTTGTTTTCAACGCCGTTTTCACCAGGTTCTAACAAGATATTGTCGTTAATAAATACCCTCAAACTATTTTGATATGTCTACCCACTTTTGACAAGTTTGTATACAAAAAAGTGTAAACTTTTTGGACAACTCTGTATGTAGTATACAGATAATGAGTTGTCGAAATGTCATAAGGTCCGGTAGTACGCATCTAATTTCTGTACACAAAGTGCTCGTGCTTACCGTGACTCCGCTAATGCATATTAATTTATTAATCAGCACACTTATATCTGCGAATGCACCGTATGCATGCATTATTCTATACATAAATCATAAAACTCTCCGTTACTAACATCTTCAATGTGAAGTTTCATGTAATTATCTATATAAATGACTCTCTCTCTCTCTGGTATTAAGGTAATTTTGGCGGTATTAATTGCTTGGTTATTCGCCTACATCCTTACAATCTGCGGAGTCTTCCCGAGCGACGAAGAAACATACGGATATGGAGCCAGAACAGATATTCGTACAGATGTACTTGAAAAGTCGAAGTGGTTCAGACTACCATATCCAGGTGTGTTGCTTGTTTTTTTTTGTTCATAGCAATAATAATAACAATAATTAGATTTATGTAGCGCCTATTACAAAGTAGACAAAGCGCTTTTGCCTATTATTTTTCCTATCAATCCTATCAGTACTAAGATTGTAATAGTCCCCATAACAGCTCCCCAGTTTCGCTTGTTTGACATGTTTGAAGGACATTCAGAGATGTGGTTAAAAGGGGTGGTCAATTTTAGAACATGTTAAGATTATTTCATGTATTCATTGATGACCGTATAATAATAATAATAATAATAATAATAATAATCCTTAACCATCGCATACATCATTACCAAACTCCCAGTAATTTTGTCAGATAATAGAATAATATAGATTAATTTTTTAAAAGATCGGCGATAAACATTAAAACAGATCATGCCAAAAATATTTGACAAATTTTACCTACCTTTACGATAAATGTTCAAGCATCCCAGCCCCAAAATACATCGTCATGTTGATCTAATATTTGTGTGGTGTACATTTCCTAACACCTTGCCGGTCGGGAATATCACACATTTTACTATGTTGTACAAATCTGGATTTTTAAACATGCTTTTTTATGACAATTCAACCGACCCCCTAAACATGCTAAATATAGTAGAGTGCGCAAATCATAACAGTGGATTTAGGTCACATATTGCTCCACCTGTAGTTAGAGATCAGTGATAAGCGGATTAGTACATTACCCATTTCAGGCACGCTTGGCATAAACTACTGTACACGAGCCTGTGATCTCTAGGTACGAGGATGGTCAGTATCAAAATCCATTTTCCTGGTAACTCTTAAAATCACGCAGCTGGAATGTCATGTTCAAGGTTCCCAGCCAAATACAATATCGCAATGCCCTTTGGATGTGATGAACGTAAACTCTAACGAAGCTACTCCTGAAGATTGGAAGAATATTTTATCCCTGAAAACGTAAAAAGCTTATGAATGTGATTCCTGACATACTATTTTTTGCACTGTGGACCGATCAAAATGCAGCAATGATACAGAACAGTGGTAGAAATTATTTTTAAACAAGAATGTATTAAGAAATAATTATATTGAAGCTTTGATATTAATCTGGCCTTTTGCAATTACTTGTCCAAAGTAGCTCAAGTGCTGCAAGAAGTAAACTGTTCCGAGTATTTTATGTGTATGCTTCTAAAAGGAAGCAATCACACACACGGATTAACACTTAAGTGCCCAAGCTAAAAAAACTTCCGTTAGTGCCCAAGGGGGGGGGGGGTTCCTAGGGACCCAACCCAGATAACCACTTTCCCATGGGAGTTTGATCATGACACTAAAAAAAAAAAAAAAAAAAAAACATACCCACAATAAAAATTGAAATCCGAACTTTGACCTATGACCTATGGCCATTTGAAATTGTCACTCTCCGAAAAGGAGTGGTTCGCATATTTCCATCCTCAGCAACTCCAATATAAGGTTTTGAACCAAAATAATTAATTATATCTACTCTAGAATAACCAATTAAAATAATTATTGCAAAATATAGCCAAATTTATACCATCTTGTATTTTTCTCAGAAACTTCAAAATCACCTTATTTTTCCCATAGACTTATACAGTTAAGAGCACGCCATGACAAAATTAAAATTGATGCCATCAGCATATAAAAGGTTATTTGATTTAAGTATTATTAATTAATTATTAATTAATTGCCTCCTAAGGTATATATCTAAGCAAATAAATCCCAAGATTTAATAACTTTAATTTTTTAATTAGTAAAATATCTTGATTTTTTCACTTCCGTTAGTGCCCAAGGGGGGGGTTCCTAGGGACCCAACCTAATTATTCTAATGAAGCCGTGGGCGGATTGAAATTTTTTTAGTATCAGGAGAAGCGTATTCATAAATCAGACAATTAGCAAAAAACTCCTTGAAAAATTTGATTGCGTAACCGAGAAATCGCAAAAAAATCAAATGTTGGGTACTATGGAACCCCCCTTGGGCACTTAAGTGTTAATATGGACCTCCGGAAATTTGTCGCATGCTTTCATCTCTGTTTCTCCCCCATTTTGTCTCTTATGTGTTTGCTGTCTCTCCTCTTCAGTCTAGCGGTCAATTGTTTATCTAGTTATCCGCCTGTCCTCTGTCTGTTTGTCTCCTTTTCTCTTTCTCCATGTTCAAAGTTTTCTTTCGCTTTCCTTTCTTGTGCAGGTCAGTGGGGAACCCCAACAGTCAGTGTAGCTGGTGTTTTCGGTATGATAGCCGGTGTATTTGCCTCAGTTGTGGAGTCTATTGGAGATTATTTTGCATGTGCAAGGTTAGCTGGGGCCCCACCACCACCAGTTCACGCTGTCAATCGTGGAATAATGATGGAAGGCGTTGCCTGTGTGCTCGCTGGGGCGTGGGGATCTGGAAACGGTACGACATCATATGGAGAAAATATTGGTGCAATTGGGATAACAAAGGTTGGTAAAGACCATTCTGTTTGCATATCCAAAATAAATTGTCATTAGTTTATGTACAAAATGACCCTAATTTAAACGTCAATTGTTCTTTAAAGAAGTGACTCAGTCATTGAAATTATGGGTTACCTTGGACATCTAGACCTCTGCATCCCATTCAGTCAGAACGCTCTATTGTTTGACCACGGTTTTCGAGCTACTGGAGCGTGAAATGTTTGATCCCCTCTGAAACTAGACGAAATGCTTCCTATGGGAGCGCGGTTAAAATTAGTACTGTAATTACTCAGCAGAAAGTCTCACAGATTTTTGATCTTGCATCTGTAAAATAATATGTAAAAATATGGCACAAAAAGTTTCAGTTTTTACTATTTTTCAATTTTATCTTAGACCTGACACTTGTTGTACCTTTTTCAACACTCTACGGCCAGAGGGTGCCAGGCCAAATCATTTTAGTGGTGTAGAACCTTCCACGCCTTATGTAGGGTTGGCATGCATTGGCAGGCAGAAAATCCAAAGATTCAAGACATATGCCTACCATTGAATGGCACACGGCTGTTGTCATGCTTAAAATGGCCTAAGATATCGAGCGCTAATTATACATGTGTTTGTCACCATTGATGTGACATGATTTATGGTCAGAGTCAGAACTGAAGTTGGGATGTTTCGTTTGATATCATGTCAATTAGACCAGATATGCTGTAATGCGAAGCCTTTGAACTGAACCAATCACAGCATGCATTAGCCCTGATGCCATCCTGGCGCAACATTCTGAATGTAATTCTGTCTCTGACTATAATTTAGACAATTCTAAGTTTTAAAATTTGATACACACGTCCACTCGAATTATGTCGCGACGAAGTCAAGAGAAGAGGAGGACACTTTTCATGAATAACAATACCACAAAAACATCTGAACTACAAACTTAGCCTTCCAGAGATAGCTAGAGATGTAACGAAATAAGTAGGAGCAGGTACTTAAAACAGCGTTTTACGATTTTTTATTGCGGAGGACCACTTGAATTAGATGATTAAACTCTGCTAAGGTAATGAAAGTACACGACATTTCACAAACCAGTTGTATCGAAAGAATTGATAATGAGGATTTTTATTATAACACGATTTGTAGTGTTACAAATTAATTGGGGGTGGTTTTGAACATCGAGATAGCTCAATGCGCGTACTAAAATAAAAAGTAACACTAAAAGTTGTGTACAATCAACGGTACTGACGCATCAGTGCCATGGACGTCATTATTAAATCGGCTTTGTTAAAATCTCTATGTTGACGATTGTGCGTTTAGCGTTGACCAAAGACTATTATGATTATTATTTTATATATTATTATTGCAATTATATTGCTACCTGTACGTTAGGGCGTAATTGGCTTTTGTATTCATCGAAAGCTCTTAGGGCGAAATTATTCCCCCTAACGTATCCCTTTGTATTCGATTTATTCCGTTTGGGATAACAAAGGATATGAAGATTAATTCATGCAAACGAAGGAGAACCCAGAATAAACAAGGAGAGAATATTCAATTTAATAAAGAACTCATTATAACCTAATGAATAACAAAAATATCCCCTATTCCACTGTTAGAGTTTTTGATCATTATTTTCAATATGTTTTTGATAGCATTTATGTCTTTCTACTAGCACAGAGCACCCGACATCAAAATTCGAGTGCTTTATACTTAGACATTATTATATTACAACGGTCCTACTAAGCAAGGAAGGAATGGAAAAACTCGTTTTAGAATAGGACATCATGCTTGGGAGCTGGTTCTAATTGCAAGTTAATCCTTTGTCAGCCCGGGGGAATGAAACCGAAGATTTCAGTGGTGCAAAGCGACGAACGAACCCCTACGCTACCTACTCCTTTTGGCTAGTTATTTTGTTATTTAATATGAAAATAAATCATTAATTTAACTTTCTGTAAGTGTATCCCCTCTTCTATTTCGTTAGGTTGGAAGTAGGACGAGTTGTACAGTTTGGAGGTCTGGTTATGATGATAAATGGTAACTCTTGCAAATTTGGTGCCTTTTTGTCACCATTCCCGATCCTATCGTTGGTGGGATGTTCTTTGTTCATGTATTGGTAAGTGCTGTATAATTATTTGATTTAACAAAAAACAAAGCAACGATTTTCAAAATATTTTACTTTCATTTTCCATATGTGTTTTGGCAGTTTTCCCCAGGGAATGTCCGTAGCGGTGGGAATCTCAAAAACGTTGCAATTTGTAAACTTAATTGTCTCAATCTGTTTGTACTTGGTACGGCTCTCTTCATGGGACTTGCCTTGCCATATTGGCTGAAAAAGCCGGAGAATGAGGGATTCATTAATACAGGTAAGTGCACTTCAAAACACGCTGAACCACTTTCAAACTTTTGAGGGCAACAGGTCATGATATGCTGGCGACATCAGACGATGGCTGATGCGCTTTCTATAAGGGGTGTCCTCAAAACCCTACCACCGGTTTGTACGCCAGTTCTATTGCTCTAAACAATGAACACGGTTCAACCGCCATGAATCGCCGATCAATCGACGGTTGAATTTTGAAACCACCCTTAACATTAGTAATAAGAAATTTTGCAATGTTCGTTTAAGATTGTTATTGAAAATGTAGTATACACTTGACTTTCGTGTACGAAATAGAACCGGTTTAAAAGGATATATGGTCCACCCGGAGCCATAGTCCGGGCTTCATAGACGACAACGGAATAAAACGTGAAACCGTTGCATAAAGAGTCAACTGAATTGAGTGCCCTATTCTTCACCATTGTAGGTGGACTATGAGTCCGGAGGACTATATCTCCTTCCATGCCGGTGAGAAAGTAATTATAGTCCGCCGGGAGCCACAGTCCAGGCTCCATAAACGACAACGGAATAAAGCGTGAAACTAATGTTGGGTGAAGAGTCAACTGAATTGAGTGCCCTATTCTTCACCATTGTAGGTGGACTATGAGTCCGGAGGACTATATCTCCTTCCATGCCGGTGAGAAAGTAATTATAGTCGGACTATGAATGCGGCGGACTATAATTACTTCCACACCGGCTATCAAAAATGTCTAAGTAATAAACACTCATAAACCCGTTGGGGTTCATTGAACCCTACTAATTAATCTTCTATGATAAATTTTCTTTTGGAAGCACTACGAAGGTATATATGTTGCGTTGCCATTTTGTTCAGCCACTTATCAATAATAAAAATGTCGCCCATATTCGTGTCAAAGGTTATTGCTAAAACTTAAAATGTCAAAGTTTTTAAGATTAAAATATTGATGTAGCACTGGCAGAACTTTTTGAAAGTGCATAAATATTTTAAGATCACGGGGTAAATCGTCTTTTATGGAAAATTATGTTGATTTTGGTTTTGTCACAAAAGACTGGCAACTTTGCTACGATTAGGTTCAATACAACAGGGCAAAAAATGCAACTTTTTAAGCAAAATTGGCGAGGGCGTAATTGTGTACATTTTGAAAATTGGCCTGATTATAAATTCTCTGGAATACCATAACGGCGTGCCTGCTGCGTTTGCCGATCTTAATCGTGTCGCCCGTTCAGTATGTGTGATACGGTAAAGAGTATAAAAGAAGTTACCTTTAGATCATAATACATAAGTTTTTGGTTTGTTAATTTTACAAAAGGTGCGGAGGTGTTTGACAGTATCGTTACCGTATTATTAAGCACCAGCATGTTTGTGGGTGGACTAGTCGGTTTTGTTTTGGATAACACGATTCCAGGTAAGAAGCGTTTTATGAACAATGAAATACCCAGTGAAATGGTCATTACGTATTTAATAAATAGTCACCTTACACTCTAAAATGAACTGCAATTTTACGGCCCCCTTAATGAGTAATTCACCCGTAATTGTGAGAAGAAATCTACAAGAAAACTGTTGGCTCTCAGATTTACGAGAAATGCCCATTATTCCACGGGCATTTCATCAGAAAATTTGCTGTCGTAAAATGCTCCGTAATTTGATAAAAACGGACTTTCTCAGCAGCAAATTTTCCGGCGATAGGCCTATGCCATACATCCCGTAAAAAACTGCAAATCGCCCGTAAATCTGATTATTCACTGGCCTGTAAATAAAAAAAATCACGGGGCTTTGCCTGCAAAATCACAAAATCAGTTTTCCTCCGTATTTTTTTTTTCTTATATACGGGTCAAACAAATTATGGTGTTTTTTTTTTTGTTTTCAGTGTTGCGCGATATGTATACCGTGTGATGAAGTGTAAAATTCCAGCACGTACCTATCTTGTCAGTAATAAAGAAATTGTTACATTCTACATTACGGTCCACGTATGAAGTTGTTATTGAATCTGAAATCGTGTGCAAGGCATAGAAACTGCCATTACCTTTTGCAAATTGCTTTATAAATCGCTCACACATCTGCACATGCGTTACTTTCTAACAGGCAAGATTCGACTATTTTTAAGCTCCTTTGGTTTCCGCGAAGTCATCTCAGTTGACAAATACATACTGGAAAGAAAACAAGAAAATAAACGAAAATCGAAACGTGGATGGATGTCAGCATGAGTAATGATGTTAACAGCAATATGTAACATGTTTTTAATGGTGTCTTTTGTAAACTACTGGATGATGACGATGCTCGATGATGATACTCGGGTTATTTCCTTGAAAGCAAAAGCACCAGTGTATTCTGAATCTTTCGGCCAAGCTAAAACAGAGAAACGCAGAGCTGAACGTAAATGGTCAAATTCTCAACTAACAGTGGACAAGAGTAGTGCAGACAATATAAGAACACTTTTTCAAATGTGAGTAATATCGCTTCACAATTGCTGAATGCCACACACCCCAGTTGTTTGCTCATGTCAACTGATTGGCTGACTACAAGCCTTCCAAGACCCTACCTGCTTGTGTTTCTAAGAGATAGCAGTTCTGTAATTCTTTGATGAAATAATACGCAAAATCCGTGGTGTGTTTGATCTGGCTACTGCTGCACCTAAAAGCATCGTACCCAAATGTTTTTTTCACAATCTGAAAATATGTGTGACTCCCTTCCCGACTTTAGACCTGTCATTGATGATGATGTTCTTGCGATCAATAAGCGTTCTGTTATGAAGACATGCCCTCTGGCCAAGGCCTCTCTCACCAAGGCCTCCCTACCTTAAGATGCTACCTATTATCACTGCAATTGTCAACTGATCTCTTTCTAGGTCTAAGCAGGTACTCGTTACACCTTTGCTGAAAAAGCCAAACCTCAATGTGGATGATGTGAAGAATTTCCGCTTGTATCAAATCTTCATATGGTCGGCAAGATCATCAAGAATTCTATAATTTCACAACGTCGTGCGTATATGAGAGACAACAATTTGTACACCAGGATTCAGGCCTCATATCGTCGCTTTACACAGTGTCGAAACAACACTAGTCAAAGTCAGCAATGTCGTACTTGAAGCTGTGGATGATCGTGGAGAGGTTTTGTTAGCGCTGCTGGATATATCAGCAGCATTTGACCATGTGGATCATGAGGTCCTTCTGCATAGGTTGAAAATATATCATGCACTGACTCTCATTGTTTCATAAATGGGTTCCTTCCTATCTCAGCAATAGACAGCATTCTGTTAGAATAGAGGGCGAAGGATCAGACCCAATGACGCTGAACTGGATCCCTACTAGTCCAACGGAAGACTTCATGATTAGTAACAATTCTGCAGTATGCCATATGTTACAATTAAGTCTACAGACCGCTCAGAT
This sequence comes from Ophioderma brevispina, assembly GCA_023653785.1. Lineage (NCBI taxonomy): Eukaryota > Metazoa > Echinodermata > Ophiuroidea > Amphilepidida > Ophiodermatidae > Ophioderma > Ophioderma brevispina. Next base: position 77,772 of record JAMKCH010046883.1, read on the forward strand.
CTGCTGTCAAAAGTGGGGTCTGTGTTTGTTATATGAGTGGTTGACATAAACAGCTACTGCTAAATGACACGAAGACAGAAGTGCTTCATATTAAATATCGCTATGCCAGAAATGCGGAGATAATACTACATTGAGATGTTGGGATTTCCCCTCATTAAGTTTGTGATCTTGGAGCTTTTTTTGAATACATCTGACAAGTACCTTTTTTCCGCGCTCAGTGCCATCCTTCATATGTCATGAAATTGGCAATCTACGTATATATATCTGAATGCAGACAATACGAAACAATTAGCCCATGCATTTATCACCTCAAGACAAATCAACCGCAATGGTATTCTAGCGTCCCATCTAAGGATCTTGACAAAAACAGCAGGTTTTGATAACAAGCGCTAACCTACATGCACATGGCGAAATTAAAACGATTTGTATTTGATCGTTCGTTTTTAAGGGGAAAAATAGTTCTTTATTATAAGATCGTCAGGTACGGACGAGGAGCGAGGGATGAGGGAATGGCGCCAACTTTTTGGAAGCAGTGATGAGGTGAGAGGTCAGAAAGCACTTACTCAAGTGTTATGATCTGCCGTTTGGGAATGGAATTCGTTCAAAAAACCAAATACTTTAGATATTTACCTTTCTCGCCAACTTTTCAGGTTGGGAATTGTCGATTTTCAGTGCTGCAAATTCGCAAAAGTGTAAAGTTTTATTATTCACACAACCGAAGAAACATAAATTAGACCGCAGGATGGACCAACTTAAAACTGAAACTAGTCCAACTGACAGTTACAGCACGCATGACAGAGTACAGATATTGCAGCTATATTGTTGCAAAGGGGGTCTGAGGTAGTTTTGAAAAATTACGGTTAGTCAAATAGATTTGACTAACAATATCTGTGTACATGGGAAATAGTCCACTCAAATTTACGGTATGACCTGGACAAAATTGCCTACAGAAGGTGTTCTTGCTGTAACTTGTTGTAACAAACCCTGCCCGAACAACATATCAAAAAGGAAGAAAGAGGAGCACTGGCAAAGCATGCTAATTTTGCATAAAAGCTATGTGCCATTTTTGCCTATATTTTTGTTATTATACAATATATTAAAGGGTACGAACCCAATTTAAGTAAATAAGTTTTATCTTGATAGAATGGTCCTTCAACCCCTTAATCCCATCTGGTGGAGTTTTTGCGGTGATATTTCCAACCCGTTTTCATGTAGAGCTAAAAACATTATTTTCTTAGATCCATATGTGTAAAAGTTCGATATCGGAGCGGGGTCGACCAAAATGGCGTACATTTTCGCTCATAACTTCCAACCAATATACTTTAGCCAGAAGATTTCACAAATGTAAATGAGAAATTAGTATATTTCTTCAATACCAAAATGTTGACCACTTTCCTTCCGGTAAAATCTTTGAATATTGGGACGATGCTATTTGCGATCAGGCACGACCCTTTAACTCTTGATCTTTCTTGCGTCCAACATAGGACCCCGAGTACTTGATGTCTACTCTTTTTAGTTGGGTACCGTATGTACTGCAGATAGGCGGATGATCTCTTCCTCATTATGTTGATGTATTCCATCCGTCTCTTTGGCATTAGATGTAGGCTTTTACTTTATTTGGCACAAGGCATTCTCTAAAATATGATTTTGTAGTATATCTGCGCATGCACATACCCATCCCCTTTTTGAGCTGCGTAATCAATGTCCTGTGAGATGCTGACTTTAAGTGACGTCTATAATGTCTTGACTGAACCGCCTTCTTATGCTGCTGTCCTACCTATTACCCAGGCTATACCAAATGACCCCACTTTTTTTAAATGGTCATACTCCTGATCCCCATTTCTTTTTTTCTGCCTTATCCCACTTTTATCACAGTTTGCATAAACTTATCCACTTTTTTAAAGGAATTTGAACATCCAAAATTCAAAATTTTCGCACGCCTATTGCAATTTAACAATTTATAATTTCAAGGCTAGTAAGTTTATAATTCATGGCAATATTTGACTCTGGCAAAGAGGCACGTCCTATTTAAACTTCGGTTTACATCATTGGCTCCCTTTCTTAAGTTTCATCGGCTGCCCCATATTTATTCAAGCTGGTGTATATGACCCCCCGTATTTTTGGGTACATTTTATTGAAGCCTATTTTTCACCTGTTCGAGGCACATATCCCATCAATTCCATAGGGGTGCCCCCCACACCGGGTACTTAGTGACCATGTTTTACTAAATACTCTCTGATAATAATTTGCTTAATAAGTTGACAAATCATCTAGTGCAAAGTTATTTTTGGCGAGAAAATTGTGGCCATCTTGAATAGGAACATCCACTTTCACTTTTAAGATATCAATTGAATGCACCCACCTTTGCAGCATAGCCATGCCAAAACCTGTTCAAATACTAACAGAATAGGAAAATCTCCCTAAACATGAATTTATGAGTTATATACCTTTGTCGAAACATGGGCGTATTATACGTCACGTAAGATAAATGCAAATTAGCATTCCCTTGTTCTACCTTCTTGATAGGTTGTTGGGGAGATCTTTTACTGTAGTTCAGCAAGAAAAACCTTCTGTAGGCAATTTTGTCCAGGTGGACCTACGTATTTTTCGAGATTGGAGTGGATTAAATTAGCTGGAATTGTATATGTTTCAAAGTACTGCGAAAATGGACGTCGTTCAGATGAGTAGGTTTATTGTACTGAGAACAAATTACTAATCAAGGCCGGCTGATGACCCTAAATGATACATTGTAAGTTGAGTATGCCTGACTATAGTAGATTCACCCATCGTGTCACTCTAGTACTTTTCAGAAGATATTGGGGTATTGAATGAGGGGCATGTTTGCAGGCTTTGAAATTAAAATTCCACGCTAAATCTATTGAAACATGTCGTTCGATCGCAAAAAATGTAAAAATGATGGCTACATGAAAAGGCAGATTATCTTAGTTCGTCATAAAACAGGTGCATCGGGCCAAGATATTTTCTTTTTCTACCTCCCCCCCCCAAATCGACGAATGTCCAAAACTTTCCTAGGGCTGAAACGATGGGTCGAATTCTACTATATTACACACACATTGTTGTTTGCAGCTATATTGTTAAAAAGGAGTTGTGTAGGTTTGAAAGAGTGACAGGTTATGTTAAGTCAAGCGGGACTTTTACTCCAACGATATATGTGTAAACCTGGACTAGATGACAGAAAAATTATAACAATTTGCTAAAAAACTGTCAGGATTTTTATTTTTTCCGATAACAGCCATGAAAGGGGATTAGTTTATTCTTCAAATCCAAAAATGTTGAACACTTCGCGGAAAATCTTGGAGGCATGGGACGATGCTATTTGCGATCAGGCACGACCTTTAAACTCTTGAGTCTTTGCTGACTGTCCACCAGAGGACCGAGGTGGATCAAATTTGATGTCTAATCTTTAGTTGGGGTTACGTGTGTATGCAGAATAGGCTGATGATTCTTCCTCATTGAGGTTATGTATTCCATTCCGTCTCTTTGGCATTTTAGATGTAGGCTGACTTTATTTGCCAGATTCTCAAATGTGATTGTAGTAGATCTTTCGCAGCACATATCACATCCCCTGTTGAGCTGCGTAAGTCAATGTCTGTGAGATGCTGACTTTAGTGACGCCTATGGCAAGCTTGGACCGCCTTTTTGTGCTACTGTCTTACCTATTACCCAGGCTATACCAAATGACCCCACTTTTTTTAAATGGTCATACTCCTGATCCCCATTTTCTTTTTTTCTGCCTTATCCCACTTTTATCACAGTTTGCATAAACTTATCCACTTTTTTAAAGGAATTTGAACATCCAAAATTCAAAATTTTCGCACGCCTATTGCAATTTAACAATTTATAATTTCAAGGCTAGTAAGTTTATAATTCATGGCAATATTTGACTCTGGCAAAGAGGCACGTCCTATTTAAACTTCGGTTTACATCATTGGCTCCCTTTCTTAAGTTTCATCGGCTGCCCCATATTTATTCAAGCTGGTGTATATGACCCCCCGTATTTTTGGGTACATTTTATTGAAGCCTATTTTTCACCTGTTCGAGGCACATATCCCATCAATTCCATAGGGGTGCCCCCCACACCGGGTACTTAGTGACCATGTTTTACTAAATACTCTCTGATAATAATTTGCTTAATAAGTTGACAAATCATCTAGTGCAAAGTTATTTTTGGCGAGAAAATTGTGGCCATCTTGAATAGGAACATCCACTTTCACTTTTAAGATATCAATTGAATGCACCCACCTTTGCAGCATAGCCATGCCAAAACCTGTTCAAATACTAACAGAATAGGAAAATCTCCCTAAACATGAATTTATGAGTTATATACCTTTGTCGAAACATGGGCGTATTATACGTCACGTAAGATAAATGCAAATTAGCATTCCCTTGTTCTACCTTCTTGATAGGTTGTTGGGGAGATCTTTTACTGTAGTTCAGCAAGAAAAACCTTCTGTAGGCAATTTTGTCCAGGTGGACCTACGTATTTTTCGAGATTGGAGTGGATTAAATTAGCTGGAATTGTATATGTTTCAAAGTACTGCGAAAATGGACGTCGTTCAGATGAGTAGGTTTATTGTACTGAGAACAAATTACTAATCAAGGCCGGCTGATGACCCTAAATGATACATTGTAAGTTGAGTATGCCTGACTATAGTAGATTCACCCATCGTGTCACTCTAGTACTTTTCAGAAGATATTGGGGTATTGAATGAGGGGCATGTTTGCAGGCTTTGAAATTAAAATTCCACGCTAAATCTATTGAAACATGTCGTTCGATCGCAAAAAATGTAAAAATGATGGCTACATGAAAAGGCAGATTATCTTAGTTCGTCATAAAACAGGTGCATCGGGCCAAGATATTTTCTTTTTCTACCTCCCCCCCCCAAATCGACGAATGTCCAAAACTTTCCTAGGGCTGAAACGATGGGTCGAATTCTACTATATTACACACACATTGTTGTTTGCAGCTATATTGTTAAAAAGGAGTTGTGTAGGTTTGAAAGAGTGACAGGTTATGTTAAGTCAAGCGGGACTTTTACTCCAACGATATATGTGTAAACCTGGACTAGATGACAGAAAAATTATAACAATTTGCTAAAAAACTGTCAGGATTTTTATTTTTTCCGATAACAGCCATGAAAGGGGATATTTCATTACTGCCGTTCCTTGGATGTCACCTGTGTCGGGAAGGATGTTCGATTTTAATGGACTTTGTGTAAGGCGTAAGGCCTGTCCACACACATTGACAAAGGGCATTATTTCTTTATTATTACTAAGATACTCGAGATCAACTTGTTAGATCTTTTTTTTAAATTTGCGGAGACGGGTACATTTTAATAAGCGTCTTTGACGAAGGTAGTATTTTATAAGTCGGAAAGATATACATGGCTACGCATATACGTATCATTCTGACCTTGTGGTGTTGTGATTTCTATAAGTATAACTACAGGTGTTAAAGGTAGATGACCAATCAAAATTTTAGATTTTGGTATCAGAAGAAAAATTCAGATTTCTTTGTTACACCCAGTGAAAGGTAGGCCTATGAAGATTATTCCTTTTGCAATCTACAGACATCGATGATTATCAAATTCCTTGCTGACATTGGTCCCAAATTATCTAGTCCGTTAATTATATTTCTAACTATTAAGGTTTATTACATGCAATATTACTCAACATAGACGCTATAAATTATATCATGGCCGGGTGTTTAAAAAAAGAAACCCCCAAAGCGCCTCTATTCACGAAAAGAAAAAAAAGAAACTATACAAATTAATACATCTCGTAAAGTGATTTCATTAGTTTGTCGACACCGAAAAAAAAAAATTCATTCAATTTGTACCACTTTTTCAGTATCCACGGATTGTTACGGGTTTAGCATGGTGGCTTTAGAAATACAGATTCTCCACGCACATATTTTGTTTATGGTTTCTTATAGAAAATACAAAATTTAAAATCTCAATACAAGGAAATATGTACCTTCGAAATTGTCAGCTGTCCATATTACTGCTTTCATCAGCTGTATGACCAGATTTGACATTGGCCGACACCGATTAATATCAAGTCCTAGAAATTCGGAAAAGTCGGCGCTACGCAAAATAACGCTACGTTCCTTTTTGTGGAGTCGTCAGGTTTGGTAGTCCTCTTCTAAAAAGGACGTTGGAGATATATTATAACTAAATAGTACCGCTATGGTTGTATCGCTAATATTATCAATTGTTGTTATTGAATTCATTCGTACAAATTGCTACAGGGTGTCTCAGAAGGAACGTTACCCTCCAGAAACAGCCATTTTTACTTACTTAAATACTTTTATCTTGTTTTAAGCTTATATTATGAAATATTGTACTCTTTTGAACATTTGGTTGAAAACAAGAAAGAAAACGGTGAACAAATAACCAAACAAGGACATTTTCCTAAAAATGATGAAACCTACTGTCCACGGCTAGCATAAGTAGAGGAAACCATGGATGCAAATGGCTCCAAAATAAAAATGTTTAAGACCCATCTGGCCAATAATACTCTCAAATTCAAGGTTCATTGCTGGTTCTCGAGTTATTTGTTCAGTTCTTACGCACTGCAGCAGATTTACAGCTGATTACTGTTCTTTGAGATCATACTCTCTACTTGACACCTTTTTAGCGGTTTGCCATGTTCAGAATTTGTCCTCTGTTCCCTTGATTTGCCATCTTACTGGAACCCTACTTTGAGGGAAACTTTACCAATTCACGATGAAGATGTTCCTTTAACCCAAGAGCAGTGCAGTAGAATATGCCATGTAGAGTCACACCCAATGCCATTATTTGAAAGTGCGCTTTATCCAAATTCATATTTGTATATGATAGGAGACGGGTGAAGGGATTAGGTCACTTCATTCTGAAGAAAATTAGTGTCTGTCTCAAGTTGCTTTTTAAGCAACAGGTGAACAAAGTCATTAAAATCGAGGGAGTATGTGTGCTCAATCCATAAGAATTACCATGTACCTGTTTCTCTGCTATGCAAAGCCGTGGACAAAGTAGGTTTGCATCATTTTAGGGAAAATAGTCATGTTTGGTTATTTTTTTCACCGGTTTTTTCTTGTCTCCCATATGTTACGAAAGAGTACATCTTTTCCTAAATAAAGCTAAAACCAAGGAAAAGAATGATTAAGTAAGCAAAAATGGCCGTTTTCTGGAGGGTGGTAACGTTCTTTCTGAGACACCCTGTATATGGCAATATGTTCTTTCCACGTTTGTTTCGATTTATTAGATCATTGTTGGTATTTCCTTCAATCTGTTCATTCACGGAAAAGTGGTGATAATAAAATGAATTCGAACTTGTTATAAACAAAAATGTCCTAAAATCTGGACCACCACCATTACTAGCCCCCTAGTGCTGGACAAATTGTGCAATCTGTTTACCGAGACATTTCTAGAAAGCTACTATAAGTAGGTCCGCAAGGTTTTTCCACCTATGTCGCAAACAAAGGATTGTTACCATATGGGTAGTTTCCTATGATATCATAAGTGAGGTATCTAATGCCGTATGATGTCATTTGTGTGATTTTTAATTTGGACCAGTGTTAGCTATATTTATGCATGACGATGTTGCAATAGCTATTTTGAGGGTATTAGAAAATACTCGTTGTGGAACAAATTATAAAAGGAGATATTGCAGTTAAAAGGTGTGCCAGTAGTTTGCTGTGACTCCTCCATTGTGGTAGATCAGTGCAGTAACCAGGAACAAATGATTATTAAAGCTTATCGTTCACCAAAAGGCTCCCAGTTTTGGAATCACATAGCATTCCAGTTGGTGGTCCTGAAGTAGACATTTGTGAAAGGGACATTTTTTTGATAAATCTGGTGTTAGTGCTGCCTGAAATATTGTGTCGTCAAGGAACCTATAGAACACTTCTCTCTTAACTGCTGGACAAAGTTATCGGCAGGACTGCTCCGAAAAAGGAAAACTTAATTTTTGAAGGTTCCCAGGGAATTATATATCGTGGATTATATGACTTTGCATGCTGTCTTTTGGATCTCGCTGTGAGGACAGAAATTAGTATCAATCGTCGATCTCAACGCTTCTTTTAATTCTGGGACAATTAGTCGCCAATTCATATTGAAAACATTAGTAACACTTAACTGCATAAGGGGGGGGGGGTCCTAGGGACCCATTTTTTGTTTTTCAGCCGGCGTTTGTCGTTTTTAACGCGCAATATATTTGGTTATATTTTTTGTATTTGTATAACTTTTAGTTGCGCTTGCATTGGTTGCAAAAATCAAAATCCACGCGTCGTTTTTGCGTCGTCCGTGAATTAGCATGGGGTCCCTAGGAGCAACCCCCCACCCCCCTTAGGCACTAACGGGATAGTGCCCACCCTTGACAAAATTTAAAAATCTTAAAGAGCTATGTAATTTCTGATTTTCCTAATGCATACACCGCGTGACATAAACAAAGTTAAATAATTAATCAAAAAAATCATGGAAAGTATGTGGAAAGTATAGTAGGCCATTGGTTTGTACAATATTTTTATAATCGTATAGCGGTTTACAGTAGGAACTATGGTAAATTATACAAGTAACCTAAAAAAAATATTTAAATGGCCCAAGAATTTGCTAATAATATGTGTTAAATATATTCATCCTTCACCAATTAAAGCAATCAGCAAAAGTCTAGGTGAAATCAGTGCCGTAGAAAATGCAGAAAACGAATGTGTTTTTTTCGACACATTTTGACCGCAAAATTAAAATCAAGGTTTTGCCCCTAATTTTCTTACTGAACAATTTTTTCAGTTTTTATTTCTTAATTGTTGATGTCTTTGACTCCTCCTAAAATGTGGTGAATTTCATCAAACAGTCCTTGGGAAAGTAGTTATATAATGGAGGGTCCCTAGGGCCCCCCCTTATGCACTAAAGGAAGTGCAAACCTTATGCAGTTATTAAGAGGTACATAGTAGCAGTAATCATAAGGATATTATTGTGACACATTAATTGTAATTGCCATTGTAATTGTCTTTGACATTCGAAATTCATGAACCAATCAACTCGATAAAAATCATAATAAATCAGTGTTTTATAAAATTAGTTCAGGATGAATTTGATGCAAAAGGCTCTGTATGTGTGTATTGGATTTAGGGGTATTTCGACCTGGCGTCTAAGAGACCGTTCGTTGTAATACAGCATGTCTCAAAAAAGTGGGAAATCAGAAAAAAATTAGGTTAAAATATGGGAAAATTTCAAAATAAGTAATTGGCGCCCACTAATATTAACAAAAAAAGAACCTAGAGAGCTTTCCAATGATGTTGTTTCATCTTATTGTTTTTTCTCAATCCAGAGATATAATCAATTTATGCCATACACCACAATAGATTTTGTGCCACTTTATGCAGGGGCAGAGATGGTTTCGTGCGTGTTGCCAAACTGTCTTGAAGCTCACAGAAAGATCGCAACTTGACAAAAAGAAAAAACACAGATTAAAGTAACCAAAGGAAGTCTAGTTTTTATCGACACAAGTTTTAATTAATAGTCAAATAATAATTTCAATGATAAATATCTTCTCTTAATAATAATAAACAAAAAATATTTATTGCCAGTCAATGGAAATGGAAGCTTTGCTTTTTTTATTACAAAATTGGTTTCTGTTAAAATTAGCCAAAGGAATGTAATTGCAACCAAAATTAAACACTCCAAATCCAAAGAAAGGGTCTAAAATATTGCACTATCTTTGGCAGTACTAATTGTTGAGTCAATTAAAAAATTACTTCAAGACCATAAAAATCTCTCCTCCAGGGGCTGTACGCTCACGGGTCTCCTCTAAAAAACAAATACATGTCTAAATGTTATTATTTTCTTTAAAAGCAAAACTTACTGTTCATAACTTCCACCATACGTAACTGTTTTCGTACCTTTTAGAGTTTCTTGGTGAAATTAAGGGGGGGGGGTATGGGGGTCTGACCTTTTGGTAAATAATTGTTCCATTTCCGCAAATGAGATAATGCCAATGGCTTAATTGTGTAGATTGTAATCTGACAAAAATGCTTTTATTCCCGATAGCAATCGGACTTTCGTTCCCAGATAGCTGATTCAAAGTTGACAGCAGGTACGCGGAAAATTTGCAAAAACGCATAGTCTCATAGACTTTATCAGTGTGAAAAATTTAAAGGGGTTGTGTTATATTTAAGATATTTTACAAAGATTATATTTATACGCCCTTTACCGCAATTTTCTTTTGGCTAAGTCGAAGTAAAATAAATACTCATATTATTTTGGCCATAATTAAAGTAATTAAATGATACGGGTAAGTGATTTCTTTAGTATTTTATTGTTTTTCACCCTGCGATATTTAAGAAAGACACTTATTTAAAATAATTACACGGACAAATGGATGCACCGAATTTCGTGATTCTTCATAATAATTATGATAATTCAGTATAAAATGACAATTTAAAAAAAAATCCATATTTAACATCAAAAACGCCCTCAAATTTTGTCAAATGTTTCGAGCTATAATCATTCGTTAAAATACGCAAACAACCCAAAACGAAAAACACGAACGTAACTAGAGAACGCTACATGCTATGCACATGAAATTGGCACACATACTTCAGCACATATAGGGCGAGTGAACAATGAGGCCGCCGCGATTTTCAAAATTGTGTTCCAAATTCAAATTACACCATGAAATTATGTGATTGTTCGGTTGCCATGGCAACGGTATCCAAAATCCGGCGTCATGGTTCACTGCGTATTTACCCCCTGCACATGCCACCCAAGTTTAGTCCCAGTACTTGTTTAGTTTATTACGTACGTCCGTTTCTATAGTGTTCGCCAATCAGAGGCCTTACGTGGTTACCCTGGCACCAGAGCAAAAATTGAACATGAATTTTAAAACTTGGTAATGTCTACAATCTGATGCGTCCATGATATACACCTCTATTTAGGAAAATTAAGAAAAATTACTTCAAGTTCCGACCCCATACCCCTCCCTATATCTTTTTAAAGAATTTCATATCTGTTCAAATGTGATAACTATATGTTTAATTAATTCTTTTCACCGTTTTCACTCAACCAGAAAGTGGCAACAAACTCGATTTTGTTTCCGCAGTAAACTGATTGAAACAAGCAAATGAGATGAACAACAAAAATGCGGGAAAGCCTGGTATGGTCTAGCCTTATCAAGGCTGTTGATTATTGTTTCAATTGTGTGATCCGGCCGCCCCTATCTGGACCGCTCAAAGCTGAGTCGTATCAAAGCCGTTTCGGGCAAATATTTCCTTTTCTTTGTTACTTATTGTTTTTGTTCGGATATTTCTTCGAATCTATAGCGATCGTTGATTGGTCATGATGATGGTGTCATCGTTCGCTTAAAATTGTTCCCAGAATAGAATTTATTGGAACTGATCAATCACCATTCAATATTGAGTTTTGGTTAACGAATTCAAAACAAAGCGAATACAGCCATGACAGCGAGGATCCCGTATACGGAAAGCGGCGAAGTAAAATAGGCGACCAAACACTCTGCTGCTTGAAAACGGCCCGGTGAAAATCATGGTGGAATTCACTGCCGCATCGTGTAGGATCCCGGTGACGGTGTAGGATTATTCGAGCTAGCTGCAGCCTGTGCTGAGTCCCGGTGGCGGTGCTGAGTATATGAGATATCGTATTTGAAGCTAACGGCTACGTGTACTGAATGTGATACGGTTTTACTATATACATTTGAATTTCAGTCATTGTAGTGAACCATGTTTGTTGTTACACGTAGTTTCATTGCTTCGTTTAACAAAGGCTATGGTTCGCCGAGACGTTTAGCCTTAATTGTCATATGTTGGACATTTTGCCGTGTAATTGTGTCCATGGTATGGCCGAGGTAAGTTCTTGTCCCCCCCCCCCCCTTGCCTAGACGTGAGCTAAGAGGTGGCGTGTCCCCCTAAAATTCTCGCGTGATTTTGTGAACTAGAATACTTCATTTTCTGGGCTTGAATTTTGGGATGTTCGCCACACGCCACATGTTGCGTGGCATGATGATACGCGGGGGGCCAGATTCATCTTTTTAATGTTCAAAATCACTTGTCATGTCGTGAGTGGCAATTTTTGACTGGTCACTGCAGTACGAATATTTGCTAAAATGACTGACGATGCCTAGTCCCGGCTAGTCTATTTCTTCATATTCCTTGTTTGGTGCAGGTAAGGTGGGAATAACTTTACTGGGGAACTTGGGACTTTATTTCTCAGAGCTCTGGGCAACAACTAGGCCCATCTGCCATCTCACATATCCGATAAGGACTCACTCGCAGCTGTCAAACTTTCGTCGAGTGAACTATCTTGCTTTGAATCGTATGCTAATCAGGCCGTGCAAAAAATCGATATCGGTATTTTGACGAGTGCGACGTCATCGTATTGGCAAGTATCTGAAGATGTTGTCACGATGAATTGGGCGGGGGGTGCTTACGAATGACGGTACATACTTTTTGATTGGACACCATAGCTTGCACCGGGAGAAATACATTTGCGAGCAAAGACCCTCCTTCTTCGTCCGCTCGGCCTCCCGCCTCCGGCGTTCGACAACGCGCCTTCGGCGCGCTCGCGGTGGGTGGATAAAAATGCGAGTCGTCTTTGACAAGACTAGTTGGTTTTTCTTTAATGTGATTTACAACACGACTTACTTACTTATTACTTTATGTTGATATAATAATATTGAAAAAAAATCTGTCTGTTTTTATTGTACCATTTTTTTGGAGACGGCTGTAATATAGTGACCAAAAATGGCTTGTTTTGCCTAATAAAATGACCAATATTTTTTAGTTACATCACAAAACCATAACATTCGTATAATATTGCCATAAGGATCATTATGATGTGTCCATGGCATAGAGACGATTAATATTTCATTTTCTAATTTGATATGAACCAAGCGCGAATTTGGAATCAGTTTGAATGAAAATCGAACATCTGAAAAAAAAAAATACCCCATATCCCAAAAAATTCGGGCTATTAATGGTTTATTATATTAATCCCTGGCGATGTACTCCATTAAAATGTTAACTCATGTATAAATATCCCCACTGTATTTTGTAACAACCCGATAATTGAATGTGGGAAACAATAGTTTTGAATCCATCACCTTTCACATTACCATTTGTTTGCCAGTTTAAACACAAAATTGCCTACAATATTGCATTCATAGCGTTTGTGAACTTCCGGACCTATTACACCACCAACTCTTCAAATTTCAGATGTTTGTATTCTTATTTTTTTAATGTTTGTAATGTCAAACAACCTTTTGCTTACTCCTAAGGTGAATAAGCCAAATACAAGTGATTGCGTTTGAAAATGTTTTCCTGTTATAGAAAATAACCATTAGTCTACTTCCTCTGTAATGTGTTTCTATTATAATATTGCTTATAGATTACAAAATCCTTTCCTTTGTGCGGAGTTTTCGTTTCTTTTCCACTAAGTGGCAAAATTGTTGAAAAGTCCACTCTCAAACAGTCTGTCTTGAGTGCCAATTTTAAAGAGTGAATTCATTCGATACAGTATTTTCGGAGGTAATTTCACTCTAAATTACGACGGGACACTAAGATAGCCTAGCTTCTTGAGAGCGCTTTCAAAAACACTCTTATAACTTTAGTAGTAGAGTATGTATGCATTGGATGCATTAAATCAGTGGTGAATGTTGCCAACTTAAATCAGTTGAAAGAAATGATACAAGCAAGCGTTATTTCTCTTCTAAACACTGAAAAATAGTCTTAGCAAATGAAATCTTATAGGTTTTTAATAGGTCTTAAACCTTTTTCTACAACAAATTTTTAAAGTCCAAACTAGGCGAAATTTATATCACCATGGGCCTTTTGAGAATGGTAAATACAGCACTGTGTGAAATGGTTGGCAGGTTATTACACCCATTTCACACGACAGCATGTGGTATTTCTTGTAAACAGAAGGCAAAGGGATCGCTGTGACTAATAGCTGGGGGAAAAACACTCTGGAAAATGTCCTGATGTGAGGTCTAAAATCCCTGAGTTCATTATTTAAAATAATGTATTATTGTGTTTGCGGTATGTCAACTACATATCTAGATTGCGGTCTAATATTTTTTTTTCGACGTGAAAGTGTGTTTTTGGGCGTTAAAAAACAAGAATTAAAGAAGCGCCGAATTTTAAGTTTTGAAAAAAGCCTTGGTCTCTGAAGTTATAGAAATCACCAATTTGGGAAGCACCCAAATCATTAATTGAATGGGGTGCTACAAAAAAGTTGTTTTAAGAAAGCAAAGCCCTCGGAAAATGTTGTATAACCTCTGCATTTATTGGCATCACGAATTGAATTCTCTTATGCTATAACATAGGCCTGATTTTTCATCGATTTCAACTGCAGACGTGCAGGGGAATGTGGCAATTAGCAAGGTCGTTTGACTATTGTATTTTGTGAAAAGCCCATGTAAAATGACCATGTCCAACATTTTCGCTTGTGACCAATAGTACTTGGGTGACCGTCGATCTAACTTCTAATTTTAAAATAATAATGAATGGTCTAAGATTCGCCCTCTAGCGAGATTTTCCCACATTTCCCAAAGGGTAGGCCAAAACTCTTGTTCAGCATCCTTTACACTTGCAAAACTGTGGGAAATTTCGCCGCCGGTATCGATTGAGGGCTGTTCATTAAATGACGTTGCGTTACGTTCAGATACATTGGAGAAGCAGCCAGGGTTGTTTTGAATCATTGGAAATTGGCATTTATGCACAAATTTACTGTATCATCCGGATCCATTTTTCTCTCTTTGGCCTTCGATCGCTACAGTTTTGGCGAGTAATATTTTAAACTTTCTTCCTTCTTATTATCTCTCAACAACAATTTTGTCATAAGTGGACGATTTATATTCAAATCTGAAGTTTATCCTTGATGGCTACCATATTTGACTTTGGCATCGGTTTGTAATAAAAACTGTGGCGTTTTCCATCATGCATAGGATTCAACTCCTTCGAAATTTTTGATGTTTCTCCTACATGTCGGCCCTGGCTTGTGTTACAAGCCCGATCGAGAGATGTATTGCACACGGCCCGCTATATAATCTCATTTAATTATCGCAGATATTTGTCCTACGACTGAAGTCCCCCGCCTCACAACTAACACACATGGCGTTATAAGTGCTACGTGTTCAGAGACTGAACGGAGTAGCGGATCAGGTGAACGAAATTTTTGTGGCATCAACGGGGATGATTTCATCGTGCTTAAAGAGTTGCAAAGAGAGATTTCACAATATCAGGTGTCACTAAAACACCCAGGGGTGCAAAAATGCGGGAGCTTGGAGCGCCGCTTCCGAGGAAGGAGGAAACGGTTGAAAAGTCTTGAAGGTTTCTATGTGAACATTGCAACTTGCTCCTGAGGAAAGAAGAACTGTTTTTTGCACCCCTGATAAACACATTTGAAAGCCGTGATTTTACACCAATTTAAAGCCGTCCCATCTCTAATATCTATACCTGAAATTATTAAAGCGGGTACAATGATTGTTTGTACTCATCAATAGTGCAATGATTAAACAAAAGGACAACGATTCGAGAAGGATATGGTAGCAAGGGCAACAGAAGTATACATGAGTATTTTTTATACAATATTATTGGCTGCTGTGATGCTGTACGGGCAATTGTCCCTAGCCAAATTTGATTTATGGGGTAATGCACCTCCTCTCCAGGCTGTTAAAACAAGGAGGTTGCTCGGCTACTACACGCCTCCCCCCCCAAAATCGGGCTGCCAGCAATTTTTCACGGTGCCCCGCCGTCTTTAATCTTGTCACCTGTGTTAAAATCTTCCGCACTGGTTACCCATTGATAAACGTATTCAGGTTAAAGTTCTTCTGTGGGCAAGTTTCTTCGTGGGTGGTACGTGTGGTCCCAGTGGATAGAACGACCCGAATCATGATCTGAAGGTTGTAGGTTAGAGTCCCGATGAGGCTAATGTGTTGTGCACTTTACCTCACTTGCCTCTCTCTTCCCAGATGTGAAAATGGGGAAGCTGATCAGGGAATGTACAATTAAGTGCTGATGTGA
Source organism: Ophioderma brevispina (assembly GCA_023653785.1). Classification (NCBI taxonomy): domain Eukaryota; kingdom Metazoa; phylum Echinodermata; class Ophiuroidea; order Amphilepidida; family Ophiodermatidae; genus Ophioderma; species Ophioderma brevispina. The sequence continues at coordinate 93,808 of JAMKCH010046883.1, forward strand.
TAGGAGCTGCATACGGTTGCCGCAACAGTTGAAAGCGAAATGATTCTGATGATTTCCTATGACAGCGTAATAATTAATTGTAAACGCCATGATGATACGGCGAATGGCGCGTACTACAACACACTGGATTAATTTTGATATTTATATTATATAAATCCCAGAATGATTCTTGGATTGCCAATAGGGCTTGTTGCCCCATGGGTTGTGTAAACATGACATTGGCGACGAACAGATCATTTGGAAGTGAATGGCTGGGCTATCTCTTTGGAAACCAGATACCTGTTGCACTTAAAACAAGCTTTAAAAATCAAAATTGTTACTTTGCTTCGCGTTTGTTGCTGATGTTTCTTATGCGAAATGCATCATTATTGTTAGAATTGCGCACTATAAGCACCGTTTTATTTATTATTATTAAGTGAATCTAACACTTGCATATCATAATCAGGGACATGGGAGGGACACACTGTTTCAAAGACCATATCACGTTGCACGGCTATTGTTTTTAAATCCCACCTTGATACAATTAACGGCTTTCTTAAGGTAACGGATAATCACCCTCTCAGCAGAAGACAGCTGCCAACGATGGATCACTCAGCCACGTGTGAGATTCTTGCCCGAAATCATGGCCCAGGACAATAACCAGTTGAATTATCTCATTATATCAAACGGAGTCTATACACTATTCTACTTCACTTGGCACACTCAATTGTTTGGATTGCAATCTCTAAGCTCAAATTAACTAAAAAATAAAATACATTTTGATCCCACGACCTTTCGATTACAAGGCGATCGCCTACAAACGTACGCAGAATCAAACCGGCAGAAAGTCGGCTCGGATTGCGCCAAAATATAAAAATTTTTAACATAATACAAGCGCTAGACATCATGGGAACTAGCGCCGAATGTGGAAAATTGTGCTCCTGGAGCACAATCGGACCGAATCTCATAATAGGTATCACTCATGATACAACACCACGCGTCGGCTGACCAAACAGCCACAACACAAATGAATTTAACGCACCAGAATTTAAAACTACCTACAATTTATTTGGTTGTGTTTTTTTTAGCCTAAATACATGAAGCGCACACTTGGGCAAAATTTCCACAATTAATTCTTGTTACAAGGTACAATTATTAATTCATAACCGCTTCTTTATTAATTAAAGTTTAAATGTAAAAAACATTTTGGGTTTGAGCTAAAAATTCCATGAAGGGGCACGATTGGGCACAGACATTAGACATTGCATTGTGTTACAAGGTACACTGAAATTTCATACCACCAATTCTGTGAATCATTTTTCCCCAAGGATGTTAAAGGGAGTCACAATTATCACCCAAAAACAAAAAATGCAAGCTCGTAGCTGTACAAAGGAACGACGGATTTGGATGGGGTTGTCGGCATTTCTGAAGGAAATTTCTCCTCTATTGTTGGCATCAACTTCAACGCATAGCGACAACAGCTGTTTCACCCCATGCAAATGGTTTCTTTTATTTGTAGAGCAATTTAAACAATGGCGACACAATTTTGACAACTGATATAAGTAGGGACAAGCAAGAGCTATTTCCTCCGCAAAAATCAGAAAAATCCATTGCGGGAATCTTGCCATATAGGCCTGCAAAGGTCATAATTTGTATGTAATGTAATAGAAAGACGTGTAAAACTAGATTTTTATGAAAAATCATATTTGCCCGCAATGAAATTTCATCAAATTCACACAGAATATAGTTAGTGGGATAAATACTCCAAATCAGTTGTCAAAAGTGTGTCGCCGTTAATAGTTTTTGTTTTATTCTCGTTTTGTCATAATAAATGAGACTTTCAAACAGCTGTGCGCAGTTAGTGTCCACTGTAAACGGGCCTCGACCTTTTGCCAACCCAACCAAATCATTGTGACATGAATCCATTCATGAGTTTGACCTTTCACAGGGCACCATCCAATCACTGGTTAATGACATGCTATGGATGAGCAATTACCAACACACTGTGTGCATAAACATTGGTCAGTAGGCCAGTTTTACACATGTTGGAAGCCTTGTTAAAATGGTCGTTTCGGATCTTTTTCAGCACCGTATGTCAATCAAATTACATCACCGTGAAGAGAATAAGATTATCTTGGTTGTCAGCTTCTACGAAGAGTATAGGTCTAACCGTTTGTCCATGGCGCCCTCTTGAATCTGCCCAGCAATCACTGGTGATTTTTGCCATAGAGTTAGCATCATACCCTACCAAAATTCCACTCTTTATAAATTAACCATTTCCGGATTGTTCTAAATGTTCTATCATAATAAAATTCACATATGTTGTTGATGATAATATATTCTACAATTAGAGCTTCTACGAAGAAAATCCCTTGAGCACTTTTCTCGCGACGACGTGAGTTATCTCATGTCCTATGCTTTAAGCACAGAGTGAGCATGACAGGTCATAGGCCTATTGAATGCACTGTGTGCACAGTGAATGGGGAAAATGATCAGTAACTGCAAGATGGAAACAAGAGAAGATTTCAATAGCTTCCCACAATGCATTGCTTCCAATGGAGGTGTTTGTACAGTTACTGATGTGGGTCGTTAGTGATGAAACATGGCTATATTTACAGTACTGATCACAAACTTGCATTTTAAGAGCGTTTCATCTCTAACGATCCACATGGCAACCTGTACAAAAACTTCCAATGGAAGCAATGCATTGTGGGAAGCTACTGGTATCTTCTCTTGATGGAAATCATGGAAACTGAGTGTACTACGCATGTTACAAAGACTACAGCAGGGGGTCACAACATCCGGTGGTGATAGTGGTGGTAGAAGTAGTGTAGTAGAAGCAGTTATATTATTATTGAAAATATACAAAACATCGATTATCCCGATAATACAACAATGAAATCCCAAACTTTTATTCACCACAAAGTTACCATTTAACCCCACAGTCGTCATTGCATGGCCAATTGTAACTGCGATTTAAGTTTCATTTATAAAACTATACACTCCTTTGAAATGAAAACATAAGACTAGCATTATCTGCGACATTCGCAACACTTGAAACATCTACAATTGCAGCCTTGAAAGGTTGGCGAGAAAGGTAAATATTTAAAGCATTTTGTTTTTTTAACGAACTCATTCCCAAACGGCAGGTCATAACACTTGAGTAAGTGCTTTCTGACCTCAGCACCTTCATCACTGTAAACAGGCCTCGACCTTTTGCCCACTCATTGCCCGCCCAACCAAATCATTATGACATGAATCCATTCATAAGTTTGACCTTATGTAAATGATTCCCACTTTACATAGCACCATCCAATCATTGATCAAGGACATGCTATGGATGAGCGATTACCCACACACTGTGTGCATGAATAGTGGTGTCTAGGCCAGGTTTTACACATGTTGGAAGCCTTGTTAGAAATGGGCGTTGCGTATCTTTCCCAGCATCGTATGTCGATCAAATTACAACATCTTGTAGAGAACAAGATTATCTTATCTTTCTTTTTTTTCCGACAGTTGTGTGCGCTGGCCATCTCCAGGAAAGATTATTAAATATTCATCATTGTCTGCCTGGAGAACTAAGTAGTTAAAATTTCA